>JAWNPV010000740.1:0-15059 GCA_035078785.1 Collessia kirishimana
GGGGGGGGTGGGGGGGGGAGGTGGGCTGGTTGGAGGAGCTCGTATGACGGTTACTGGCAGGTGAAAAAAAAACGTCTTGGAAATTTATTTTCCTTTAGCTTCCTTTGAATCACGCTGGAGTCTGCTTATAATTTTCGGTTCTAATACGATTAACTAAAGAAATCCAGCTGAGTTTTACCTGCCAATTGCTAACGCCCTCCCCCCCTCCCCGTTTGCCTAAGGCCTCCTCCTGCTACCCTCTTGTCTGCTTTCATCTTTTTCACATTTCGCCACTTTGCCAAACAGTTTTCAACTTAATTAAATGCGTCTTTAATACTTTTTGACGAGCAAATACAAACGTGTATGTCTACACACACACCCACACACACGCACACACACACACGGTGGCAACATTTACATTCGTGCTGATGTTTGTTTGGCCAAGGATAGAAGTCAGACTGCCTGGTTGGCTGGTTGCCTGGCAGGAAGCAAGAAAATATGAAAAAGCCAAAAACTTTGCAACTCTTCGACGTGTGCCCGCCCGGGTAAATACCGTTAGCTGAAAAATCAAGTTGATTAAAATTTTGAAAGATTTTTGACAGTTATTATTATGCCAGCGGCTGCGGCGCTGTAAAGCGGGGGGCAGATGGGGGGCGGCCACAAAGCTCTGTGCAAATTTGTCAATATTGACTGTCAGACTTAGACGTTGTGCGGGGCGGGGGCGGGCGGTGTAAGCAAGTTTCTTTCTATTTTAACACACTTGTGAATTACAGGACATAAAAACTACACACACACACACACACAGACACTGGGAGTCAACGTGGCTGCGTTGCTCAATATAAAATTACATTTTATAGCCTCTCCAAGGTGGGGGTGACCAGGCCAGGCGGTCAGGACACATTCGAACTAATAAGACCTAAAAATAAGGCAAAAGGAGGTTCGATTTAATGAGCAGACATCGTCCTGCTTGTCGTCACGACTTTACGCTACGTTGGACGCTTCCATTTGTGCCGTTCAACTCAACTAATCAACGACGACGACGACGACGACGGCGGCAACAGTTGAACGAGACGATAGCCAGGTGCAATGCGGTGTGGGGGGGTGTGCGTGTGTGTGTGTGTGTGGTAGTAGCTCCAATTTCAAACCAGCAACCGCCTTAACAGTTGTTTGTTTGTCTGCTCAATTGCTTGTTAACATTTTGCGCAATTTGGCCAACGATGGGACAGTGGAGCAAACTATGAACTTCCAGGCTAAAATCTTTCTACGACAAATCAGTCACAGAAAGTCCATTGTGCAGTGCAGCAGCCCCACTGTGCCGTAGTCAAGTAATTGATGGGACGGCAGCCAGAGGGAAGTGTGGTAACCTAAACTACCTGACAGTGGGGGGGGGGAAAAAAAATGCCAACTGGCTAGATACCAATTGAGCGTGTACGTGTGTGTGTGTGTGTGTGTGTGTTGGAAGCCATAAAATTTTATAGTTTAGTTTGCGGCAGGGTATCCATGTCCTGTGTGTTATGACTGTGAACTAATCGCCGCAGCATTTTTGCTTGGCGTTCACTTAATGGAATGGATGTGTGTGTGTGGGTGTCCTTTGTTGCTGGGCGGTCAATTAACAGTAAAACTATTCCAAGTTCAGACAGCAATTGAATTTAAGTTGAGTTTTTCAATGAATTTGCTTTGACCGGAAATGAATCCTTTAGCCTTTAAGTCATACCCCCTTCGACTTGTTCCACAACACACACAATCAAATCAAATCAAATCAAATCAGGACAAATCAGGACAAATCAGGACAAATCGCTGCCTCAACCCTCTCTCTCTCTCTCCCTCCCTATATGGATGGATCTGTCCTAACAACCCCTTCGGGCTCTGCTGTCTCTTTCGATGCCAGCAAAGAGCATAACTCACGCTTATGATTTTTAAGGGGATAACGAAAGCACAAATGGGGAAATTTGAAACCCTTCAACCTCCCCACAGCACCACTATAACCAATAAACATTGTAACAAAATTGCTTGTTTTTGCAGCTAATAAAATCATAAAAAAACGAAGAAAAAAAAAACGTAAATAGCTGGGCCATAAGTGGACGCCATAATAAAAGGGCACCGAAAGAGATCAGAGGCAGGAAAGATGGTGGATGGGGGGGGAGGATGCTTAACAAGCAATGACAAGTGACTTTGCCATGTATAGATACGTCGAATGGCCTCGGCTGGCTATATGGATATGGATGAATGGATGGCAGTTTGGCTGCTGCTGGTGAGGGGGGAGGGGGTGGGCGGCATAAACACAATCCCCCCGGCCTTAGAGCCAACCACAATGCATGCAAATTGTAGCAAGGATAATGGCAAAGTCTCCAAAGACCACCGCAAACACAACGACAAACAAGACGCTCAAAACTGGTAGCCCAACGACTGAAGGCGGCTCAAGTGCCACACGCATCCAACTGGGGTGGCGGCAGGCTGAGGTTGATGAGGGCGGCTGGCTGACGGCAGGCAGGACGCACACGCTTTAGTGCCACTTGACAAATTGGTCAAGTGATTTTGCAAAAAAAAAAAAAAAACGGCAGCAGCAAAAAGAAACAATAAAAGCAAAAGAAAACGGAGAAGGAAAAGTTGACAAGAAAAAGCCAAAGGACACCAAGTGATACAACAAAGAATGCAGGCACAAGAGAGGTGAAGAGGTGAAGAGATCAAAACAAATCAAAGTTTCTTGGCCATTTGAATGGAATTAAAAACAAAAAAATTTTCATGTTAATTAAATAAAAATTTTTAAAAATTATTTTTCCCTTCAATCCCTTCAAGGATTTGACAACTGCCAACTGGATATCCTTACAAGCTCTTTATCCACCTCAGTGTGGGTTTTCCACTAGGAAAACTCAACCCCTTTTGGCTTGACTCTGTAAACCGACAACCCTCTGCTCCTGCTGCTGCTCCTGCTCCTGCTGCTGCTGCTGCTGCTGCTCCTGCCCGATTACATATGGAATCCTTATAGCCACATATCCTTTGGCCCATTGGTAAGTAAGTATGTTAAGCTCATCAAATCGAGCGATTGACAAATTGCTTGTCTACGTGTGTGTTCCTTGGGCAATTTTTTGTCGCTTTTGTTTTCTTTTTTTTTGCCAATGTCAATGGGGTTGAGAGAGTTGCGAGGTTGGTAGGTTGGGCTACGGCAATTGACTGACAACTTTATGAAATATCCGGGCAATTGGCGGAGGGGTTGCATACGCCATGGATTTACCGTTCCGTTCTTTTCTACTCTGTTATTGTTGTTGGCAAAATTCATGGCTTGTAATTGTCTGTTTGATGGACCAAACAATTTTGATTGAATTCAATTACTTGGGCCCAGGGGCCCAGGGGGCGAGGGCGGGCAACCTGGCCCGTTGGTTTTAGTGATTTGCAATAATTTGTTGTTGTTCGTTTTTATATTTCTCTTGTGCTCAGCTCAGCTCATGTGTGTGGAAATATTTCGTTGTCATGGTTTGTTTATTTCTGGGCGGATGTATAAAAAATTTTTTTTTTTTGCCAGCCCTCCACCCATCAGCCATGAGTGCGTGTGTGTTAGTTGGTCGCGCCCTTGTAGAAAGGGTTTCGGTTTCGGTTTCACAGTCAGCGTTGCTATTTTCTTTGCCAGCCAAGCCAGCCAGCTAGCCAAGTAGATTAAGTGATTTTCAAGTCATGTCCTTTTCCCTATATTTTTTCCTCTTTTTCTTTGCATTGTTAGTAGAGGGAAATACTCTAGACAGTTGGGGTATATAGGGTTGAAGGTGTTGGACGAGTCGTGACTTTATTAACCTGCCGGCCAGTGGCTCCTTTGATTGATTCCAGTTGTCCCTTTAAGCTTTTCTCTATGTAAAGAATTTTTTATATATTTTACCCAGCAAATTTAGAGCCCCAGTGACCCCATCAAGCAGCCAGGATATGTCGTCTTCGACTCCCCCCTTTGGTGGGTGATTTTTTTGGGTATCCTTTTCTCATATTTGGGACTGATGGACTGCTGCCAAGTAAAAAAGGGAATAAAAAGGCAACAATAAAACGCCAAAGACATGGGCAAACGAAAGAAAGTCATGTCATGTCCTCTCCCTCTCTCCCTCTCCCTCCCTCTCTCTCTGTCTCTCTCTCTCCTTGAGTGACTGGCGTGTGGCGAGAGATTTCAACTGTTTAGATTACAAGGGTTATTGAGCAAATCACCAGAGCTATGAAATCTAGTTTGTTAGCATAATTTGTTTGATTTTTATTAGATAGACGATATCATGTTTGTATGGCATTTTGTCGTCTCGACCCTTTCATTCCACCCCCCCCTCCCTCCCTCTGTTTTTTATTGTGTTTTTTGGTTTTTTGCTTTTGTCGAGTCATATTAGTGGCGGTGGCGCCCACTTTTCCAGTTAGTTTTTCCTCTGGGTTTTTCCCTTTGAGGCTTTTTTTTTTTATTCGACTTTTCCCGACACGTTTTCGTTATTAATTTTTATGACGAGTCGGAATAAATTGCATTTACCTTTAGCACACATTTCGCAAATTGAATTTATCTGGCTTTTGGGTCAACGAGAGCAACAAGAAAACAGAACGGAACCCTGTGGTCCGGTCCACTGGGCGGAAGCAAAAATCCTTCATTGTTACAGGGCGTTTAAAAATAGATCGAGTTGAAGAAGTTAGGACCGTGGATAGCTGGAAGGTCCTTTTGGGTGTTTTCTACTGATTTAAGTTTTAAAAAAACTTAAATTTTTAGTTATTTAAAAGAAACTTTTGATTGGAGACTTGCGCCAGCCTTGGTAGCCTTGATGAAGCGACGGATGTGATCTCAGCTTCGAGTCCCAGTCGAATCGAATCCAATTGGTTATAAGTAGGGATCGTTAGGGCCTTTTCCCCCTCGAGGACTGACATCTTGAAGAGATGAGGGGGCCCAGTAAGCTGGCAATGCAGCTCAAGCCAAGAGCAGTTCGTTTGGCCAACTTTTTTGTGGCTTAAAAATTGTCAAATGAACGCAACTGTTTATGGAGAGACATCATCAATCTACTTTAGTATTCCGTATGATTTTTAATTTAAAATACAAAATGAATCCACTTATTGGCATCCTTCGCTTAATATCCTTCTCCCTGGGCTTTTCATCCCCTCCAAGCGAGACACACGAATATCGCAACGCTCATAAATTTCGCCGAGTGCCATTAATTCTTTGACATTTTCTTTGGGATTTGGTAAGCACTTGGGGGGGTCTGCGAGAGGCCAAACGAGAAGGAGAAGGAGGCAGGCGGATGCAAATACGTAAAAGTTTATACCGCGGTCTCGACATTTTTAATATCAAACAATTTGTAATAAATAATAATCATAAAGGACAAAAAAAACGACTCATGAATGGCAACCACAGATTGCCTTGGTTGATCACACTACACAGCGGTACAGTTGTGCTTAATTTGGTATTTTCTTTCGGTGCAGTACAGTTGTGCTTAAAGGAAATGTTGCTGCATCGCTTAGGCAGCTGGTAGCTGACGAATTGTTATTTTAATTTTCAAAATTGCCATAAAACAAAGCGACAGCCAACAATAACAGATACACACACACACACACACACACACACAGCAAAAGAGAGAAAAAAAAATGAAATAAAAAGAGTCTAAAACATAGAAATAAATATGTATAGTCAAGGCACCAACAGAGTCACAGGCAGAGACAGAGACAGAGACAGAGACGTTGGGGAACTAAATGTGCATGTGCATATGTATGTGTATGTGTGTGTGTGTGTGTGTGTAAACACATGACAAGTAGGCAATATTTGCATACTCAATTGCATTGTAAATTTTTCTATGCAGCTACAACAACAACAGCACGGCACGGCACGCATACAAGTGAAAAAGTCGCGCCTAAGTGTATGCAATGCAAAAAGAAAAGCAAGCAAAGCGAAGCAAGAAACAGCAGAAAAATGCTGAACAAAGCAATCAGAGCAAGGTGTATGCTTGCATGTCTGTGTGTATGTGTGTGTGTGTGTGAGTGTTGTTGATGATGCTGACGACGTACAGTTTTCATTTGAATGACAAAAAGTCAGGTGGGCAACACTCGAGTCCTTGTTTTTTTGTTGTTGCACATCACTGTGTGTCCGTGTGTCTGTGTGTGTGTGTGTGTGTTGGTGGTTTTTTTTGCTCTTGCATCTTCATCTTTTACGGTCTTGTCGTCGAAGAGGTTAGTCAGCTAGATATGACAACAGAATTTTTTATTGTAGAAAGAAAATCTGAATTTATTTCCTCTAAAAAAAAAATACCAAAAAAGCTTATAAACCCTTGTGGCTAGACTGATATATTGTAGAAGAAAAATCTGAATTTATTTTCCTTAAAAAATAAAAAAAAAAAGCTTATAAACCCTTGTGGCTAGACTCATATCACCTTGGTGAATTGATTAATCAAAATGGCAATGAAAACGGTTAATTAAACACTAATTAAATGCTTGACATGTGAGTCGTGTCACGTCAGAGTCACGCAGTCATCTCGATGAGTCGGTTAAGGCATTGTGTGGGCGTGGCATTTGCTGTTTGATGCGCCCCAACTTGACTGACTGACTGACTGACTGAATGCATACGTATATATAAATATAAATATACAATATGCGGTCCTCACACACACACACACACAGCGACCGTCGAGTGCCTCCAAACACTTAACATATTCTAATTATTCATGCTTATTTTATATTGTTTTCCACGGCAACCGAGGCAACCGGGGCAACCGAGGCAACCGGGGCAAGCGAGTCAGTCAAGGAAGCCAACGTTGACAAATCAGCAAACTGTCCGCTTAAATATTACAAATAGTCGAGGCTTGACTCCTAGGCTGGGAGCCACCCTTGGCTGGTCAACTGGTTTAAACACAAAAAACTGTTGCCTACTTTCAAGGGCCATCATTACCACTTATAAGAAGCAATAATTTTACTGCTGCTGCTGCTGCTGTTGCTGTTGCTGCTGCACATGCAATTGAAATAAGCAGACATGCAAAGGCCTCAGATATTTATCTCACACACACACACACACACACATATATAGCTGCGTGGGTGTGTGTGTGTCTGAGAGAAGAACAAGCAACAAACATGAAGAAATAAAACAAGAAAAAACTGCAACAAAACTGAAGCATTTTGCACCAATTTTTGTGACGATGTCAACAGCAACAACACACACACACGCACACACCCACCCACTCAGACGGACAGACAGACAGATGGCAAAGCCAAAGCGTTAGCTAACGGCTACACACACACACAGTTGCAACTAATGTTGATGACAATGTTATGGGCGTCATGACAGCCATAAGCGCACTTGACAGTACAGTCTGTAGGGAGCGCAAGTAGGGAGTCTGCCAGCCCTGGTATGAGACTAAATATGAACAGAGAGTGACAGAGAAAGAGAGAGAAAGAGAGAGGGAGATAAACGCTAGAGTTCAAGCCAGAGAGATGGAAAGAATTGGTTACTTGGATGACACGACAACCCGGCAACCCAAAGACGATGATGAGGATGCCGCCTCCTTTGCAAAAAAAAAATTCCGTTATAAAAATCAAAGAGAAAGAAACTCCTTCTCAGTCTGAATCTAAACGACCAAGGATCGATCTAGGAAAGTAACTTTCATAGGAGAAAAGTTGGAGTTTGGAAAACCCTTGAAGGGTTCCACGATCGTTTAGCTGAGATAGATCAACCCATCAACCCAGCAGGATGATCTCAGCTCTTCCTTAGTTAATCAGGATCAATGGGAAGCCTGAACGCTACTCTCTACCAAGGCTCGCTCGTTGACGTTTCATGTTTGCTTTGAAGAGGTTGTTGCTGTCGTTCAGTGCTTGCATTGCTCGGTTCGAGTGTGTGTGGGTGGGTGGGTGTGTGAGTAAAAGATTTGCAAACTAAAGCCCCATACTACCTACTCATCACAATGTCCTCAAAATTCAAATAGCAACAACAAGAAGGCAGAGGAAAAGATGCAACCGAAGGGAGGTCAGATGGTGTGACGACGATGCTTGCCTGGTTGCTGCTGCTGCTGTGAAGGCTGTAGGAGACCGTAGACTGAAGGCCCCCAACAATTGTCACACGACGCTACTTTTGCAAATTATTTTTTTTTCTTTCTCTCTCTCTCTCTCTCGCTCTCTCTTCCCAACTGTGATGTCTGTCGTATATGAATTGCAAATATGGGCTTCACCTCTCATCCTTACTGCCTGCGCCCTTTCTCTCTCTCTCTGTCTCTGTCTTTCTCTCTGTCTGTCTGTCTGTCTGTCTGTTGGTATTTTTCTTCGCCTTGCCCCCAAGTTGTTTCTTAACAAGCAGCGGCACCTGTGAGCTGTAGCTGTAGCTGTGGCTGTGGCACCTAAAAAATCCTCCCTTAGACAGCCACCCACCCCCACATAGCTGCCGCCCAGCCTTTCTCTAAGTGGAATATGTTTTATTTAGCATTTTTAAGTGTTTGCTGGTTGTGCATACACCCCCCCACACCCACACACACACACACATTCATTCGTTCGTTCTCATACTGATTGTTATGCCTTGAGTCGGCCCCACCCAGCCAACCAGCCAGCCAGCTGCTTGAAGCAAAATAATAATTATTGTTATAGAAAGGACAAAGTATAATTTCAGATATATATATATCCATGTGTGTGTGTGTGGGTGTGGGTGTGTATGCTAAGCATTTTGTTTCAACGTGTGAGATGGACAGGTGAGCAGGCGAAGGATGAGATGAGATGAGATGAGAGGGAGTGAGTGGGGCTTAGCTCGTTGCACTCTCATGGATGCCCAAGACAAACAGAAATAGAAATTAATGAGTTGATATAAAGCACAGAAAAAATAACTGTAGTAAGTAGTAGAGAAAGAAGAAGAAGCAGAAGAAGCAGGCTAAGAGGCACAACAAGGTGTCGTATGTGATGCGATGGAACAACAATGATGGGAGCTGGGTAAGCTGACAATGCCCTGGTCTATTGAGGTGGACTAACCTAGTTGGTCCTTAACTCATCAACCAATAACCCTTAACCGTTTGACAATTAATCGAATGACAATTTCCTTCAACCTTAGATATTTTCCTCACGTCCAACTCCATCAATCGTTCTAAACAGGCATCCGAACTAATTAAAGCCAGTCGACGGCGTTGCCTTTCAGTCTGTCTAAATGACAAATTGTTCAGCTGTCAAATGTGACATTTGGCTGTCAAAATAACAGCAGCTAATCAGAGACCTCAACGAACGAGAGAGAGAGAGAGAGATGGGAGAAAAACTCTCAACTGTCCAGGGTCTAATGAGGGAAGAAGGCAAAGCCAGAGCCTTTGGTTGTTGTCAAGGCGTAGAGAGGGGGGATGTTGGGGGGAGTTAACATTTTTATTATACATATGACTGCGTTTAGATTGGTTTTGTGTTTTTTTACAGGCCCCATGAAAGTTTCTACATCTGTAGGGCAAGCAATGAATTCTCGATGCTGTGAGTTGCATATGTGAGTTGGTGAGATGGGTGCAAGGGGAGGGGCTGTTTGCCAAGTGTCAAGCTGTCAAAGTTGCCATTTTTCACACACACAGAGACACACACACACAGAGGCTGAATGTGTTTGTCAAATATTGAAAAATGCTTTGGCTGGCCGTCTTCCGTCTTCCTACGTCTAAGGGATTAAGGCAGCCGTGTGCACCGCCACATGTGGCACCCAAAAAAGGAAAAGGTATCCAAGGACAGGTTCTCTCTCTCTTTTTCTCTCTCTCTCTCTCTCTCTCTGTCTCTGTGTCTCTTAAGCCTTCATTTTGGCTAAATAATAAAAATGATGATGAGTTTTAGTTATCAAAATATCATTGTTGTCGTTGCCAACAACCCTTGGGGCCCGGCCCAGTTGTAGAACTAATAAGCAATGGGCAGGTGACCCACCCAGCACACACACACACACAGCTGCAGCTACTTTAAATTCCATGTGTGACATTTGATCATTTGTCATTGAGACGAAGAGCTGCCTACCAGGCCAGCCAGGCAGCTCAGTCTACTCTGTGGTCCTTCATAGTTGGAATGATGACTTGAGCTGCCCCCCCCTGGTCATGGGTGTTTAGTTAGTTTTTGGGTTGATGGTGTTGGGTGGTGGGTTATGATGATGATGATGATGACCAGAGCTGAGCAACTGCCTAAACGCTTCGTTCATTTAATATTCAATGAGAAAACATTTAAATTATATAAACTTCTAAGAATATTACAGTCCCTCCCCTCTGCCCACTCTGCCAAATACATTTACAGTTATAAATTAAATTTCCAACTCAAACAAATCAGCCAAAATACCTTTCAATATCTTAGCCCCCGGCGGCATTGGCAGGGGCCCAACTCCTTCCAACTTTTCCACAAGTTGCCATCGACGTTGCCGTTGCCCGGAAGGTATGAAAGGTACAACAAGGACGACAGGCGACTGGGGTAACATTTTTTAAGCTTGGTAATAAATTTTTAATAAGCTAGCTTGCTTGTTGTCCTTGTTGTCGTTGTTGTCCTGCCACCATCGTGCCAAAGATATTTTTTAATAAATCGTTTTCAAGTACATTGATGCTAAGAATGCTGAGAAGATGCGTCATGCAAATCGCTGAGGCGGAGGCAGCGTCATATAAAATATACATGCGACAGGAGCAGATAGATGGATGAATGACTGACTGACTGACTGACTGACTGAATGGTTGTATAAATGTCAATTGCTTGGCCCTCTGTAGTCTCCCTCTCCCTCTCCGTTTCCGTCTCTGTCAAATGCCCTTCAAGGGTGTCTTCTGATTCTTGTCAACATTTGGCCTCCCCCGTATCAGTCGAGATGATTTTGTTTTGTCTTTAACACACAGACGCACATCATCAATGATATTGAAATGAATATGAAAAATACCTGCGGCGGGGCGGGGTGGGGCGGCGCATTTTTCAATTTTAAATATTGACAAGCCAAACAGCCAAAGAGAAAAAAAAAAGGGAGATGAAATTGAATAACTGAGGGATTGACTGACTGACTGACTGGCTGCCTGAGTGCCTGGCGGCTTGTTTAAGGTAATTTGACAAGTTGTCGAAGCTTTAGCCATGTCATGAGCTCAGAGTCAACAAACACACAGAGGGGAGGGGGACTAAGACTGATGCTGATGCTTCTGATATCTCACTTAGGCCAAGGCCCCCTGTGTGTGTGGATGGGTGTGTGTGGGATGCACTTTGGTTGCTTGTGCTTGTTGGTTGAGGTGCAAATGACAAGCGAAATGCAGGGCCCAACGGTAGATGGTTGGGTAGTTAGAGCCGTGGGCGGTTACTGGCCGCCACCTGGGTCTGGGCCGCCGCCTGAGCAAGAGGAAAAACGACCAAAACTACGGCTGAACGAAAAATACGAATGTCAACATTCCAATTACGCAAACATTTTCCGCACACCAATAATATGCTCTGACAGCTGGCCGGAGACATAGTGGTGCAGGAGGAGGAGGAAGACACAGTAGACACGGTAGACAGTGAGACAGTCAAATGGAAATGGAGACACAACAATGCTGAGCTACTGGCAAAGGTGAGCTGATGACGACGATGATGATGTTGATGATGCCGCTGCCAGGCCCCAAACAATAGAAGAGCAACGAGAATCGGACCTTAGCCAGGGACCAGAGACCAGAGACCAGAGCATCAGGGAGAGAAGATGATGCCAGTGACTACAACGACGACGACGATGATAATGGCGTAAAATGGTTGAAGGCAGGACACGACACGACACACAACAACAAAGAGACAAACAAATGTACAAATAAACGAATCACACGGCAAACAAAACGAGCACAGTAAAGTCCACTCAACTAGGGACAAATCAACGTGCAAATACCCTAACGTCCTCCATCAATCAATGCAAAACCTTTGGCTTCTCCATTCTAATAAAGAAAATTTGAGTCCAACAAGGCAACTTGAAACCAAATTAATTGAGAAAATCATTCTACACTAAGGAAAATTCCAATATTTTTGGTGGAATAAATAGAAATATTAAAGGTAAACAGGATCCTTAACGCCTAAGCCAGGACTCTTGCCTTCATCGAAAGGGTATTTAGCAAATTACTAGTCAAAAGTGGAAAACAGAGCATCAGTGACTTGGATTCGGTGCTACATGAGAGCAAAATAATAATAAACAAAAGGCAACAACAGCAGCAACAACAGCAAGCAAAAAATGGGAAAAAAACAACGACAAACAAGGTGGAATGAAGACAGGTAAGCATGGAGGGAGGGAGAGGGAGAGAGGGAGGAGGAGGAGGAGGAACAAACAAATTGGATGCGAATGCAAATAAACGAAAATTATAAATAACAGCTACGGAGAAATGGAGAAAGGACAAGAGAATTGTTCGCAGTGGTTGGCAGTTGGCAGTTGGCAGCCCAAAGATGATGAGCAGCAATAATGCCAGCCTCTGTAGGTCTGTGTGTGCGTGTGTGTGTGTGTGAGAAAAAATGTCCAAAAGCCAGTGCAGCAGAGACAAAAACTGATGAGTTGCAATGAATAGAAATTGCCAAAGCAAAACTGGCCAAATGGACAAAGGGAAGAAGCCAAACGTAAATGTCAAGAAATCCTCAACGGTGACAGTAGCCACTGAGGTGCTATGGAGAGGGAGAAGAAGAGAGTGTGGGGAGCACAGCTGTTTCAGGCCTGTCAGGGGCCACATCATCATGGCAACTGTCACGGTTGACAGTCCCATCAGAGTCCAGAGCCGAGTCCAGCCGAGTCCAGGTCATTGGTTAGTTCTAAGAATCTCCTATCCACTGGGCGTGATTAAAATCATGTAACTTTAACCCCTTGAATGGGCGCCTAACAAGGTAACATCAATTAGCCACGTTGCCAATCAAGCTGTAACACCTGAGACCGACCTTTCAGCTCAACTGCCACACTTGGGCATTACTTGACACTCCTAAGATCTATTCAAGCTGCTGCTGCTGCTACTGATGATGCTGATGCTGCTGCTCTAGGGTCTCCAACTGGGTGAGACCACTTGAAGCACTGTGAACAGTCGTCGACAGTCGTCAGTCGACGGTATTTGATTACCAAACGGCAATTTCTTGCGGCTGTGCGGATCAGCGCGTAAAATAATCAACCTGCTGTCGAGGCTACTTGACACCCCTCTGGCCTGGCTTGGGTTTCCTTTTTTTCTAAGCCGTTGCATAGGAACAAAGCTCTCTCTACCCCTCCCCACCCCCCGGTAAGGCGTTGTCTGCGGCCAAATGCAAATGAAACAGACTCAGGAGCGTGGAGCGTGGAGTGCGGAGCGTGGAGTGTGGAGAATGGCGAATGGTGGGCAGAATTGATTAAAATTCGATTGTTTCTTTTGTATTTCCTTCTTGGCAGGCACACTGATGAGCCATTGAGAGAGGGTTGGCTTACAACACAACAGAGAAAAGAAAAAAACACCAAATAAAAAAGGGTTGCTGCGTCCTTTTCATGTTGTTGCTGCTGCTGTTGTTGTTGTTGTTGCTATTTATTGGCCGTGCCTGCCTTGGCATTTATTACACGGCACTGGGAGTTTTAATTATGCCCGCCGTTGTCGTTGTCGTCGTCGCTGCTGGCTGCTGCCTGGCCTAATCAGCGGCAGCACATCAAGGCTGCCCCTGCCACTCAACAAGCCTAATCATGTTTCACCCTCTTTCTTTCCATCTCTCTCTCTGTGTGTGTGTGTGTGTGTTTGTATTGTTTTTTCTTTTTTTTCTTTGGCAACGTTCCGTTGCTTTTCGATTTTTAATTTTTTAATTCGTTATCCTTGCGCCTGCTTAAAGGCCAACCGCGTACGTTTGTATGTTGCCCGTATCCGTATCCTAGGCAAAGCCAAGGCAATCGAAGCCAGCAAGGTAGACAGGAACAGGGTAAGGCCAGACCAAAGCAGAGACGGACAAGGCAAGGGTTAAGCATTAAACGCTAAATCAGATAATTTTAGACAATTGAGCAGCGACATCGCCCAAAAAACCAGGCTCTGACATTAAAACAAAAGTCGCTGACGGCAGGCGAACTAAGAGGGGCTGCCTGCCTGCCTGCCTGGCTGCCTGCCTGGCTGGCTGGCATGCAAATAGACCAAAGCGAACCCAGAGACCCACCCGTTGCGTTATCCGTTTCAGTAAAAAGGTTAACAGGGTTAACTTTTCATAAAATACTGCATACATATTGACTCAAGTCATGTACACCCAAGGACTAAGAACTCACAACTACAAGGACCAAAGGGGGAGAGAGAAAGCGACGAGACAGAACTTCGATTATCCGATTAAGCGGGCCTTTCCCACAAAATGGCATTAAAAAAAATATATAAAACAAACAGAGAAGAAGAGGGAAGAGAAAGGGAATTTAAATTTTAAATTATTGGCACGAGACACAGTGGCGAAGGTGAAGGGAATGTGGCTCTTGCATTTCGGAACGCCCCAAAATGTAGGCAACATAAAAATAACAACATGGAAAGCGGAGAGGAGACAACAACCTCAGGCCACCTGGTTAAATTTAATGAGTAAACAAGACGAAAATGAAATAGGAAAACCGGGAAGGTGGATTTACTCTATGGATTTATGATCTCCTCAGTCTGTCAACTCAGCCTGGCTTTTGTCTATCATAGGAGTTCAATCTCAAGATCCCCAAAGAACCTTAATCTTCCTCTGAGATACCTGAATCCCCCCTTTGGTTAACCCTTCTTCCACCACAGACTAAACAACTGCCCCACCGCTCTGCTTACAAAATAAATAAATAAAAACGCGTGAGACGAAACGGAAATGCTTGGCAAAGAACGGCGACGACCTTTTTTTTTTTTTCTTCTGGGGGTTTTTTTACGGCTCTTTCTGTTGGGGGTTTTCCAACAGAAATTAACGCAAGTAACTGCGCGGAAAATATGCCGTGTCCGTGTCTGTTTGTCCGGCAGACGCCGGTTGAAGACCACAAAAAAAATAGAAAAAAAAACATCGATTGGCTGCCTTTGATTAGACATCAAAAAACACTAAGAATAGCCCAAGAGGGTTGTTTAAAGACTTTCAAAATGTAAATTTAAATTTTCTACCCGATTTATGGGAAAAACTTGAAAATTAAATGATTTGAGAGCTGGAAAAGCTTCCATATGGAGAGCAACTGCC
Organism: Collessia kirishimana; assembly: GCA_035078785.1. Classification (NCBI taxonomy): domain Eukaryota; kingdom Metazoa; phylum Arthropoda; class Insecta; order Diptera; family Drosophilidae; genus Collessia; species Collessia kirishimana. The sequence goes on from JAWNPV010000740.1 coordinate 15,010, forward strand.
ACATGAAACTAAGCTCTGGGGAGAGAGACTGAGAGGGGGGGGGGGGGGGG
>JAWNPV010000744.1:4502-15011 GCA_035078785.1 Collessia kirishimana
ATAAACATTTGTACTGCCGTAAGTCAGTTTATGTGCATGCATGTATGTATATATTGTATGTATGTATATATGTATATGTATATATTTGTATGCATATACGTGCATACGTATAAATAAATGAAAATGTATGTTTATTCAAGAGACAGAGTACCTATAGTTCAAACGCTTTTCTGTGTGCTTGTGCTGCTTCATTAAACTAGATTAGATTAGGTCAGCGTGCTTCGGTTCAGATATCAGCACACAAACAAAGAATATGTTTCAATACGGATGCATTTTTTAAATGTATTTGATTTCCTCACAAAACAAAACTAAAGCGGTATAACTAAATTTCGTATTTTGTGTTATTTCCATCCCTTATGTGTGTCGCGGTGTTTATAGTGTATTTTATTTTGTGCTTTATAGGAGCATATACCGACACGATAGGAATATGCTGTGGTTTCAATTCCTACTTGTACAAGTTTCGTGTTTCGAACAATTCTACTGCGTTTAATTGCCTTAAGGTTCAGGCTGAGACAGTTTTATTTGATAAAAAAAGCGATGTGTGGGAAAAAGTTATACAACCTCGAAGTTTCGAAATTGAAAATTTGTATAAATTTACTTATTTTCCTTCGCCAATTTGTTGGCGAAGAACTGTGTTAAATGTTTCCCTATCAACTAAACCGGCTTCAAAGTTCCAACCATATAACTGTCTAACCATAAATAATACTTCAATTTTAATTCTGGGATGTGAATCAATAAAATATAATAAAAATAAACATATTGGAATAATTAATAAATGCTGCAAGCATGGATACACATTTAGCGCAAAATTAAATAAGTGTACTTTAAAAGAATCGATTTGGGAATCCTACTACAATATTTTCAATAATTCAACAGTCCTTATGGTTGAAAATGCGTTTCAATGTCCATCTAATAAAGTACTAGTAGAATATACGGTGTCAGCCGACACTGTTACTCACACCGAAAATCAACTAAAATGGAGGGATGGCAGTAAAAGTCTTAAAGCAAATGAGTTTTGCATAGAAGCAATTATTGACTTACCTTTAGAAGAGCCACTTAGTCATAGAAAAATGACGCAAACATTTTTAATTCGCGCATGTCTGCCATATCAATTCTGCGAAACCCTCCCATGTGTTCGAAGATGTTGCGCAGATGGAGAAATATATGTAAAAGGAAATGCAACTACTTATTGCAAGAGGGATGAGACCGATACCCAATTCCACAGTTTTACTAATTTACATATAGACGGGAATTTTTCCAAGCCCCCAGGTATGCTTATTTCGTTGCTTTTTTTTTGCGATGGTATGTGCACCTCTAAGTCTATGGCGGTTTTATATAATAATTAAAATGAATAAAATTAACGCACATAATTGCGGCTACAGAAGTGTTGTTAAAAATAAAACAGCACAAACAAACTAAGTTTCGGTTTTGATTGGCATTGATAATTACTATATCGTAAATGATCAAGAGAATTTGAGCACGTTAGTATATTCTGCAAGATGTAAATAATACAACGTCTAAAAAAAAAGGACTGGGAAGACATTAATAACATTTATAACTGGAAAACGATACAGAGTAAAATGTGTGGCTTTTTTCAGTATTATTGGGTATTGCCTATCCAAAAACAAATGTCAATTGAATTTTACAAGTAATGTTATAAAATAAATATAAAAATGGAACAATATTTATTTATTAGATCAGTCTTCTAGCATTTATGTATGTGTTTCTGTGGGTTAATAAAACGGTCCTCCATATTTTAATTTATTTAAATTTAAACTGTTTACAGAAATATGTATTTAAAACACTTAACACCTAACCTAACACGAATTTCGATGAAATTCAAATAAAATTTAAATAAAATAATAAAGGAGAAAGCGCCAATTTGAGGTCATTCTCCTACGTATCGAGATTTTCATTTAGTATTAATTTTTTAAATTTAAATAATATAAAGCGTCAAAAAATAATAATGTCGGCCTATACGCGTCAAGAGCCAAATCCAAATTCAATGTTTCAATACGCTTGAAAAAAACATCTTAAATGAAATCGACAGATATATTAAAACAATATAGGATTGATTAAAGCTTTGCTGGTAAAGTAAAATGGTCGAATCAACGATGGTGTTAATAAAACACTATATGTATGACTGATTGAAGCAGTGTTGGTAACGTATACAAATTTTCGATCGAATTAGCAATGGCGCTAATACATCTGCAGCTGGAATACTTATAAATATACTATTGGTATATAAATTTGCTTTTAAAACGAAATCGGTATAAGTAGGCCTTACGAAGATTGTCAATACACTATTCGGGCATAATTGCGATTTGTGTTATTGTATACGGTTGCTACACTCATTAAAGCCAAAAAATTAAAATCAACACTGCTTAATAATATTTAAAAACAAGTGGCTGAATTAAAAACTGTGTGGTATAGGCAAAAAAATCTCTTGACTCTGGCAGACTCATTAATATACCCAAGGACTTTAACACAATATATTGTTTATATATAGGTTAACAATAGTATTAGCATTATACAATAACAGTAAAGTGGAACTCATTCCAATCTTCCACAATAACCACCGCAATCTATGACGATCCGATCAAGTATATATGTATCTACAGTGTGGCAAAAGTACATGGGAGGTAGACCTGCTTCTTCTTCTGTTCTGTTTTTTTAAACGTAGAAAGTTTTCTTGTCAGTTTCCTTGTTCTTGTTCCGGGTCAGCATTCAATACCGCTGAATAATATGTAGTCGTGTATACCGCAGACATATCGTTTTAGTCTATCTTATGTCGAGTGATAAAGCCACTGTGTCCAAAAATGCCGCGAAGAGATGACGAGCTTCTTGTTGGGGAATCACGTTTGGACAACTTTGCAATACAGACAAAAATATCTGTTAATAACTCTCTATTTCCAATAATTTTCCTTAAGTCCCAATGCCGATTTCACATGTTTTATGTATTTTATTTCTCAACAATTATCGATAGTTCTGTATTTTGGCTATATGTATATTTTCAGAATTTGGAATTTTACGTGGATTAGATTGTCAAAAGTTTCGCTTAGATCCGGCGTCTTTTTCAGATGAATCACATACAATAAGTGCCATTAATGGATCTCTTATCATTAGTAGTACGCAAAGGATGTATACCAACAATCAGTACTGCATCGAGAAAACTAAAAGTTCAACTAGCTTGGACCAAAAGGTAATTCAGGATGTATTATACTTTGTACGTTCTGTTCGCGGCAAAAGTATTTGCACAATCCCAATAATAATTTTTTTTGTCAATTGTTTGAAAATGTGCAACCGTGAGATTAATACATTTAAATTTAAAGCTTGCCATTTAATATGTATATTAATTAAATAAAAAATTAAAAAGGAAAATGGTTAAATCAAAGGAAATATCATTTTAGGTTAGATTATTGACATTTTCATGGTTTTACTTTGATACATACGTATGAAGTTGAATATTTTAAATAGATGAATGGTTTTTTTTTTAATTACTTTTTAATTACTTTCTATATAAATATTTTTAAAAAGAAAATATAAAGTTTTAAATATGTAAAGTGTATAGCTGGCATAAAATAAAATTAGTTGAAAAACTGAACTAATAATAACGACGGGACTTGAACCTAAAATAAACATATAACCAACTATCAAAATGAACTTCGTCTTAGTCAGGAGAACCATTTAGTGTCTACTTATTTGTGACAATGCTTATTTGCTCTGGCTTTTGCCAATAACTTTGCTATTATTGTCAACATTTTGGCAATCATTTTAATCAGATCATCATATTCCAGCCAATTGACATCATTATTGTCATTCTCATCAAAAACAAATGTTTCTTATATATTATTTTTTATTTTATTTAATAAAATTATAAGCAATGTTAATTGTCATACGTCGAACTGTAATATATTTTACTTCCTTATCAGTTACCACCTGCTAACCGTTACGTCATCAGTTTTAATACGAACAGTAGGATATTTAATTTTTTCACAGCAGCACCAGTAATGGGAAATATGTACTACACTAAAAGACAAATTTAACAATCCTAATACTAGCTTGCTCAAATACAAGAAAAAGTTATAATGTCCTGCAGACTTTTATACGAGAAACTCTTTTAAAATGTTTTTTAATTTTTTTTCTTTTTTAAGCTAAAAAACCAACTGTAAAGACGATTTATAGTAATTTCTTATGCCTTAATTGTATTAAAAAAAATTATAGCTTTATTTTTATTAAAAAATCGTATGTTTGATACTCTTTATTCTTAAATTTGAAACAACACAAAAATTGTAGTTAAAAGTTCGTGCAAATTTTTAATAGCAACAGAGATACTAGTTTATTAGCTCTTAAGTTATATTAGTAATACTTTTTGATAATGATGATTAACGAAAACTAATTTTTGTATTTTTATATATTGTTATTCTCGGTAAAGGGTATATCATAAATGAGATAGGTTGTTATTGACTGTAATTTCCTCATAATACTATTCTATTTGCTGTTGCTAAAAAGTTTTATTTAACTTACCATCGAATAACCTGAAACCCACGGACGTAAAAAAGGTCGTAGGATCTACATATTAACCATAAAAATATATACGCAGCCTAAAATACATTCTTACATATTTTCAGAGCAGATGTACACATTTTTATGCTTTGATACCAAAGTAATAGGAAGTGATCGAATAAGGTTTAAGATGTATCCAATTGGTCTTCTTATCTCCTGTTGTTTTTATGCAATCACACTTGTTGTTTATATTTCAATTCCCAAACTACGTAATCTACCTGGAAATATTTTAATATGCTTGGTCTGCAGTTTATTCTTCGCGTATTTGGGAATAGCTATAGGACAAATAATGCCCACATCAAATGATGATATTTGCTTCTTTTCAGGTATGTATTGAACTAAGTACTATGTAGAAGATATTTTTTGTACAATATAGTAAAAAAAGACAAGAGACCTAAGACATAAGTTATCTCGATATGAATGGGCCTACAAAATAAAATGATATAACAATTTTCATTAGTTTGCCCTTCAATTCGTCTTTATGGGTGCCTAAATAATAGGGAAAGTCAGAAATAGAATTCCAAAGAATTTTACATATGCAAAAATAAATACAGTAATATAGTATTTATGTATCAAAATAAACTCAATTGAAACTAAAAAAAAAAATAATTCTGAAAATTCGTTTGAGTATATATGCGGGTGTCAGACAAGAATATTTAAAAAATTTTACTCACAATCTAAGAGTTTACGCTAAAACACAGTCAAGAACTATTGATTGAAATGTTTCTCTTTTTAGACTGCGTTCGATTGTAATGCTTGATGGTATTAGCTATGACCTTAAGTATAGTGCATCAAAATTGTGAGCTTTCTATTTTTAAAAGAAGTGTTTGTCGGAGACAGCGGAGCTACATTCTTAATCTCTTCATCCATTTTGGCACAGCAAGTCACTTGTGTCGATGTTCACACTTCTACGCTCGCAAACAGAATGTACTCGAACCAATTCTGCACATGTATTTCACAATGCCTTACGTTTATTGCGTCTTACTTCTCGAGCACTCGAAAAACCGTCCAGAACCATGCTAACTCGCGTTCCACGCCAGTAATGCTTTTCCTCTTTACCTCTTTCTTAACATCTTGATATCCTATCGAACACTTCTCTTTAGCTATCCCTGCTTATTCATTTAAATTATTCCTAACCGTTACTTTGACGGTTGAATTCAAACTTATAGTTACGGCCATTCATCTGCGACATGTTTAAAATATTTTTAGGTTTCTTTGTATACTTTTGCTTAATGGCTGCTTTTGCCTGGATGAATATTACATGTTTCGATATTTGGAAAACATTTGGGTGAGTAATTAATTTTAATTTATAAGAGAAAAAAAAACCTTTTTATTTACATCTAAAGAAATTTAACTCCCAATTCGCTTAAAAAAATAAATAAATAATTTAAAATATATAATACATTTAAGATGCTATTATTATATCAAAGACATTAGTTAGATATAAGCATAAATATTAAAAACGCTTATAAATATTCTAGTATATAACTTATAAGCAATTGCAGTCTAAAAAAGAATTGCTTTCCAAACGAGTCTGATAAACACTGAAACAAGTTAATTTGTCAGCTTTACGTAAGCTACACCCAGAGCCACAAAAAACGTTACGTACGTTAATATAACAGTAAAAAGTATTTAACAGTAAAAATATATATAAAATGTAATGTATTAACTCAATATAATTCTTTGGTGAATAAAAAAAAAACATTAATTTTAATTTTGACACCCATTAGGACTCAGACTTTCTTAATTAGGTTGAAGGGTTGTTTCCTTTCCAATATAACTTTATTTCCAATTGGCCTTTCAAATTGGTTACCTTAAGTAAGTAGAAGTAGAAGACACTTAAAATAAGTTACTTCTGTTACCCTAGCTCCTTGAATTACTTACCGATCGTACCCGATGGCAAGGTGCAGAATCATTTAAAAAATAATCTTTCACTCAAGAACTTGATGCTCGGCATAACTCTACTAAAATAATTTAAGTGTATATTTAAATATTAACTAAATCATAATTATTGAAAATATTTCGTTAAACGAAATTTGGGAACGAATTGTATTCACTGATAACTGGACTATAACTTTAATTCCACCACAATGCGTAATATTCAAAGGTTAGGGTCATACATACATACATACATACATTCAAGAAGCGTTGTAAAATAAAGACTCTAACCGTGAATGTTTATTTTGGTTGCAGCATAAAATCAAAAAACTTAATTGAGAAGTGTAAATTACGATTACATAATGTACCATAACACACAACGATTCTTACAAGAAAAGGCACCTAAAATCATTTCCCCGTTTCGCAGCCACACCAGTTATCAAAAACAATAATAATTAAATCTGACTTCCTTTATGCCAGTAGCTTACTTGAAGCTAAAAAATGAAAATGTCTTAATTTCTTGCAAATTTGTTTGAAGGAAATCTCTTTCCTTATATTTTAATTTTTTTTTTTTTTTACCATACCCCCGTCTACACTATTTTATATTATTTATTTGTTATACTAGGGTAGGAGTATACCGCAGTCGGGGATCTCGACTTTAACATATTTATTTTCTATATTATGGTCCTTTATTTTTCTTTTAGATCAACCAAATCAAAACCTTTGCAAAACAGAAAACAGGGAACAAGATTTTTTTGGTACTCCTTGTATGGATGGGGACTGCCAACAATTTTAACAACAGTAACGGCTTCTTTAACTAGATTAAATGTTTTGCCTGAAAGTATACGACCTAATTTTGGACATGGTCGGTGTTGGTTTACATGTAAGTATGGATTTTTTCTTTGATGGCCGTGTAGCACCTGTATATAGGTGTTCATGGATGCGTTGGGTATGGCCTATGCGTAGTCGGGTAAATGATTTTATTTAATAATTTGCTCTGGCTTTTGCCAATAGCTAGGCTATATTTGCTAACATCATTATAAATATCGTCATCATATTTCAGCTAATGAATATCGTTATTGCCATTCTCATAAGAAGCAAATGTTTTCTAAAAATATTTTTTTTTTTTATTGTTTTAAATTGAAGCACTTAAATAATAATTAATGTAATACGTTGAACTCAGCCAATGTAATTTGCTTAAGTTTATTTAGGTAAAATTAAACATACAAACACTCGGTAATATTTCCTACGTCAGTCAATATACAGTACTGAACGTTACTACTCCTGGCAAAAGGTGTAAGAGGAACAAGAAAGATATTCGACCAGTAATATAATACTACACTAATAGGCAAATTTAAACTTTTTTGTACTTGATATTAGCTTACGCTAAAAAATAAAATTTCACAATGTCTTACAGACTATTTTGCAAGAAACAGTTTTTGTTCTTTTTCCCTAGCTGAATACATTCGCTATCAGTTAGTTGCCTTTCTTTTTTTTTTTTTTTGTAGCAAAAAAAGTATTTACCTACATTTTTTTTAAATAAATACATAGCAATAAAAAAAGAGGACATTGGGCATCATGATCGCTTTTTTCACAACATGCATCACGTCCGGCAAAGCCGGTTGTTTCTTTCAGACAATATAATAAATAGATCCTCCTTAACTTTACTTTTAATATACAATAAAATCGTTTAAAGTTGGCATTTTTTAGACATACTTAAAAAAATAAAATAATTTAACACTTTCAGATGATACTATTGGATTCGCCAGTTTACTGTTCTTTTCGGGGCCAGTTGGATTACTTTTTCTAATAAATTTTGTACTGTTTTTATTTACTTTAAAATACTGCAACAAAGTCAAAAGAGAAATTTATCGAATGCAAAGTTCAAATAATGAAAAACCAATACTTAGAAGCCGATTCTTCATAGATAAAACCAGATTCGTTATGAATACCAAGCTCTGCTTCGTAATGGGAATTACCTGGCTTTTGGAAATAGCAAGCATTCTATTTTATGATCACAAACAAACGTTCTTCTGGTCAATTAGTGATTCATTTAACGTTCTTCTTGGAGTGTTTGTTTTCTTTATTTTCGCTTTTAAAAAACGAATATGGCAAGAAATTATATTAAATCTAGGTAAGTAAATAATTAATTTAAAATTTCCTATGCTTTAAACAAATTTAATAGGAATTAAAATACATTCTTCTGTATCTAAAGCTCACAATGACTGTAAAGATGGCAGGGCCTCCTATTAAAGATTAACATAATTTTTTGCATGATTCTTATATATTACAAATACATTTACAGTTGGAATTCGATTAACCGTGATGCTCGGGACCGGGCTAATTTAGAATTTTACATTTATAAATTTCATTATTTTTATTTATTTTTGACAAAAACATGCAAATCTGCGTCTATAAACAACTTATCATATCTCTAGGAATACATACATTTATTTAAAAAAAATCTTTTATGGGAAGTGTGTCTTATGTTTTTAGCTTTTGATTGTTGTTCCAACAAATGAGTTTGTATGCGATATATTTGCATTTTATCTGGTTCTGAAATACTTGGACAATTAAAGTTTTCTAAAAAAAATCTAACAAAATATTACTAGCCTCTATTGCCTGAGCCAATGTAGAGAATTTGAATCAAGCTCATCTTCTTGGCTTTGGGTAACCATGTATACGATTTTGTCTTCAGATATAATAGCAAACGAAACGACATCAGAGTCGGATTTAGTTTTTGGCGGTGGTGTGATGTAAGGAAAACACGTCTTGACAGATCAAATTTCACACTGATGAATGAATATGAAATTTGTTACAAACATATGAAAATTACAGTTTCATGAAAAAGGGAAATCACCGAATTTTAGTATGAGAGATATATGTGTGTATTATACGAAAAAAACAAACAAGCAGTCATCGAAGTTCAACTGTACTTGCATTATCCGGTAATATTTATATATACAGAGGTGGTCAAAAGTCTTTACACAAAGCAAAAATTTTTTAATTTTCAACTTTGAAATCGTTTTTATTCCTATTGCTTATAATAGGTGTCAAAAAATTTGTATTGTTGTAAAGCTTAATCTATTTACTCACTATTACAGAAAAAATTTTAAGGATATCGGTTAAGACAACAAAGATATCAGACTTTTAACCGATATTGCCAACTAGTCAAAAGTCTTTACACACTTTTTTTCACGACAACAGTGTTTACACTTTGCAAATAATCAATTTTTTGTTTGTCAATTGTTTAAATAAGTGCAACCGTAAGTTAAAAAACTTAAATTTGCAGCATTTTAAGTAATTCTGTATATTTAATTTTAAAAATATATTTAAGAATATTAATAAATCAAAGGAATTATTTAGTGAGCCTAGGTCTGCGAACAGATCAGTTACAAAACTAAATTTTAAAGTTGTTTTTGGGGTCCGATTTGTGTGAAATGTTTTAAATATCTTAAAAACCGGTACACAATTCAGTTAAAAAAAACCCAAAAAAATTAGGAATACTGAAAGTAATTTAAAGAGTAATGTTAGAAAATGTAGACGCATGTTGAGAGCAGACGTTTAAATCCCTAGAAGCAGCCCAGTAAAAGTTGTAGCAGCATTAAAAAATTTTAGAAATATGATAATTTGTTAGTTAGTAATGTTATAAAGCATTGTAGAATAAAATAAACTAATTAAAAAAGCGTGAATCGACCGTAAAGTAAGTTCGACAAATCTAGTAATGCATTTAGCATTTGCTGTGGCGTACAAAATAAGCTCATAAAGTTTTTTACAACATGTTTCGGACAGATAAGTTTACTTTCCACTTAAAGGCCTTTCTTGGTAAACAAATTATCCATTTACAACCATCTCAAAATAATATTGTGGCTACACAGGACTAAACAGATTTGGTGGTCGCCAAGTAGTGTTTTGAGGATGATTCTCCTGCTTGACATTTTGGGGACCTAGTACCGTTGCAACGGGTCGGGAGCACAAAAAATTACAGGTATCCCTCGTATAACGCGGTATTATACAACGCGGTTTCGATATAACGCGATTTGGAAAAAAATTCGGTTTTAGTAC
>JAWNPV010000746.1:989-14995 GCA_035078785.1 Collessia kirishimana
GCTTTCATCTTATTGTACGACAATGCGATAAACAACATGCCCGATCCGCTCCACATTCTAATCCATTATACGTTCGCTGAGATCATATTCAAGCTATTCAAGACCTACGATCTAAAGTTGCTCTGCAGCGATCCGGATGTTCAATTCGTCTCGACACGAGTCGAGAACTGTACCAGCCAACCCAACTGTTGCAGTTGCGTCTCACCATACAGCTAATGGAAAACCTCTTTGTTCAATGACTTACGCAACAGAGAACTGCAGTGAATCAGTAAATGCAGCTGCCACTCACTGCTGCCCTCTGTGTTTTTGTTCAAAGAGGTTTTCATCTGACACTGATATTCGCACTGCCACTGACCCAACTCATTTTGTATATTTTACAGTTCAGTATTCGTATTGGAGTGGTAAGTTGGGCATCCGTTTTGAGTTCACCGCTCTCCTGTTCTGCGTGATCCTATATGCGCTGCTGCTCGTCATCATGGAGAACATTGAGGTGTTTGCATGCTTCTTTCTGCAGTTTCAAATGCCAAAGTTTAAGCGAAGCAGCGAGAAGCATGATTATCAGCTTCGTCACGGCACCAAGGGCACCTTAATAGTAGACGAGTCGGTGACCGCTGAGCGGCAATTCGTCGAGAACATCCCCGAGGCACATCGCCACAAATACCCGGCCATCTGTCATGGCGTGAGCAAGCGATATAGCTCTAAGCTGGTGATGAATCGATTGGACTTGGTCATACAACAGTAAGTAGCCTGTTCGGAGTAACTCCGGGGTAATCACCTCACCACCTCACCACCACTCGTTGTCCCGCAGAAGCGAATGCATGGGCTTGACTGGCATCTGCCACTCGGGCAAGTCCACGGTGGTCAAGATGCTGGTGGGCGAGACATATCCCACCCACGGTAACATCTGGATACACGGCAAGCACATCATTCACGATAAGAAGTCTTGCAATCCACGAATTGGCTATTGTCCTGAGTACGATCGTTTGCCCAAGGAGTTTACGCCGGGTCAGATACTCGAGATACTGGCCCAGCTGATTGGCCATTCGCAGCGCACTGCCAGGGATCTGGCCTTGCGTATAGCTCGCATGGTGGGCATTGAGGGTTGCTACAAGAATCCCATACTGCACTGCACTTCCGGGCAGGTGCGTCGTCTCAGCTTTGCTTTTGCCATCCTTGGTCATCCGTCGTTCATTTGCGTGGACGGTATACCCACCGGCATCGATCCCACTGGCAAGCGGGCCATTTTCACGCTCACCACCTACATGCTGGAGCACGGCAGCAGCTTCCTCTACACCTGTCTCACGACCCTAGACTGCGAGCGGCTGTGCCATCGAAATCCCCTCATTTACGATGGCCAACTGTGGTCGATGGGCTCTCGCGAAGATATCGATCGGCGCTACGATCGCTGCTATGTGCTGCAGATTCGCTTCAAGGGCAAGGTAATATCGGGTCGGAATTCTCCGCGTGAAACCTGGGATCGCATCAACCTGGTGCCCATGTCGCCGCATGAAAAGATTCGCACCTACATGGAGCTAAAGTTTCCCGAAGCCGAAGTGACGTGAGTTGGATCCACACACACCACTGATGGTTTAATCCTCTCATTGCTTTCAGGTCTGAGAAAACCGAAGCCATCACATTCGAAATACCACTCGGCTCCTGTAAGTTCTCCGAACTATTGGCCACCATGCATAAGAATGCCGAGGAAATGAATGTCGAACACTTTTATCTAACCCGCAATAAGCTCGTCAGCACCAATTTACCCTACGTCTCAGAGAACACCGATCAACCAGACTTGCCCGAAACATAGATTCAGCTAACGAGTTTTCTAGTTCACAGTCCTTACACCTTTGTCACTAACTATTCGAATTATATTTTGTAAGGTTTTATAATCTTCAACTTGATCACTTACCTCATTAAATGTCTGGTTAAGGGAGGTTCCCTGTCAGACCCAAGCGAATATGTTTTTCCACCTGCTGGTAGACAGATCTTTGCCTCGAATTTAATGCTACCAACCATTGATCTCACATTGCTTAAGAGCCAAGGTCCAAGGAGGCAGCAGCATCTCGTTTGGACATCTTCAAAGGGAGACAATCAACTGCTCAGGAGGGTTTCACATTATCCGTTTAATTCACTTTCTCTTACACAATTACATTGTTATAAATTCTCCAAATGTGTTACAATTGTTCGACAGTAAATTGACTTAAGTAAACCACACCAAGAGCCAAGTGGCCACTTACACAGGTAAAACTACGTAGCTTAAGCCTAAAGACAATCAAACGTAACTTTTACACTAAAATACTTTTGTTTCTGGCCAGAAACATAACTAAAAAATATAATTGCACCAGGGAAATTAAATATAAAAATGTATTTTAAAGAGGCAGAATGGAATGGGCAACCAGTTGGCAGTGATCTGCAGTGAATGGACTCACAACTCACTGACTGCCTGTGGCGTCTAAGGAGCATCTGCAAAGCATTCACTGTGCTTGCTAATCCTTGCAGATGCCCATAGACAAGACCTAATAAAACTGAAAACTTGGACAAAACTATAGAAAAAATATGTCTTAAGACTAAGCTAGAAAGAGAGAGAGCGAGAGAGAGGGAGGTAAATTAAAGTAACGAGTAACCAGAAGGGTTGGCAAGAGCAGCTCTCCGTCTCTCTCTTTCTCGTTTTGGGTTTGATTTATATGTACAAATAATGATTTTAGTTCGTTCACCATAAATATTAAAAAATACTTAAACCAACAATTTTGTTTCTGTTAACAAATCTTTGGAACATTACAAGCAAACATAAATTATTTCTGTAACAACTTTTCTACTTAAGATCGATCACAAGACAACAGGGCCTTTCCGTTAACAAACATCATCCATCCATCCATCTATCCATCCATCCAGCTTAAGACTAGTAAACATATATTGATTTGCATAAATGTTGCATCCAAAACTTGTGTCAGATCATTAAAAAATATCGTCAGAGTGGGGAGGGCTTCAGGTCTTAAGTACATAGATAGGTGGTAAAGCTTTTCTGGATTGAGTTTGTAGTTTTTTTTTTTTCTATTTATACTGCCGCCGTCTGTCAGCCTAGACATTTGAAAAACTTGATGCCCCTGGCCTTGCTGCTTTACCATATGACGAAGGCGGAAAGAGTATACAGAGAGGTGTTATGAATTATTCACTTGGTTTAGCGGGAAATTAGTGATTAGCAATGCGACACCAAGGCTAACGGTCTACTGTCTAGACTAGGATTGTTGATGGGCTGGTTAGATGACATACAAAGGCCCACAAGGGTCAACCAATGGGCAACAATCAACAATCCTCGTTTAAGCATTAAGCAAAGCATGCAGAAAGCCATCATACTAGCTACACAGCTCGAAAACACAAAGAAAAATAAACAAAATTAGTAAATTAAAATGCAACAATCTTAGTGGTTAAATCAAAGAGCTACACAGAGGCTAAATGGTGGGTAGGGGGGCCGTTGGACGACCCAGTGTAGGAATGAGTTAGGTGAAGGGATGGGGCGGCTGTGTTAGTGTGTTAAGCAAAAGTCTCCGGGGGCTACGTGCAACTGAGTAAAGCTAGTGCAGAGACAGGTGGCCAAAGCTCACTTCGTGGCACGCGTATCCTCACGCTGGTATTTGGCAAACTCAAGGAAAATCTCCTCCAGCGTGGTCTGGCTGATGGAATAATCCTCCACGTTGAGCTCGTCGCGTTTGCTTTCCATAAGGCCAAAGATCTGTGACCATTTGACGCCCGTCAATGGAATGTAGAAGGTCAGGATGCCCTGATACTCCTCCCTGCAATGCATCAGAAGTGATCAACAACGGGAAAATCTATGCTCAGGGGATTCCCCCTCTCGATTAACTTACTGCAGTATGGAATTGGGAAACTCGCGCTCTACAAACTCCTTGACATTGTTGATGTCCTGCTGGGCGAGCTGCGTGGCCACCGTGGGTTCATCGTCGTGCCGAGTCGAGAAGCTGCGGTTACGGGCCAGCTTAATGGCATCCAGATTTCTACGCACCTTGATCTTCAGTATGAGACCCTTGGAGAATTTGTTCTTCAAGTGCTGCGTGGAGCCAATGCACTTGAATTCCCCATTGACCATGATGGCCAGGCGAGTGCACAGCGCCTCGCACTCCTCCATGCTGTGCGAGGTGAGGACAATCGCCTTGCCCGAGTTGCGTATGCGACAGACCATGTTCCATAGCTGGCGACGGGCAGCCGGATCCATGCCAGTGGTGGGCTCATCCAGGTAGATGACCGAGGGAGAGCCAATCACCGCTATGGCCGTGCTAAGCTTGCGCTTGTTGCCACCGCTATAGGCACGCGTCTCCTTGTCTATGTGCTTCATGAAGCCAAAGGACTTGGCGAGATCCTCGGACAGTTGATTGATATGCGCGGGCTGAACGCCGCGCAGCAGGCAGAAGATGCGCAGCGTCTCGCGACCGGTTAGATCGTCCAAAAGGGCATCGAACTGTGGACAATAGCCGATCATCTTATAGATGCTGTTCATCTCCGACGCCAGATTCAGGCCCTGCACATAGGCAGCACCAGAGCTGATCCGCTCATCGCCGGTCAGCATTTTGAAAGTGGACGTCTTGCCGGCCCCATTGACGCCCAACAGGCCAAAGCACTCCACACTGACAGAACGAAACGAATTAAGTTTTAGCCGGATCAGGGGAAAGGGAAAGCGGAATGGTTTACTTACTCCTGGACACAGAGAGACACCTGATTGACGGCCAGGAATTTGCCATAATACTTGGTGACACGATCCAATACCAGATTCTTGCAGGCCAGATCACTCGAACTCATTGTCAGGATGCGCTTCCTCTCGTGCTCCACATCATCGTCCAGATAACCGTCCTCTGGAGGCGGCGGTGGTTTCCTGTCAATTGATAAATCATTTGCAATTCTGTCAGCCCTGGCGCAGCTCCAATTCGACACTTACATGGTCCGCTTGCGCACCATATAGATGATCTCGCTGATCAAGTGGAACTCGCGTAAGATGATGATCATGAAGAAGACCACAGCGGTGGCTGCCATGTAGACGGTCTCGGGCAATATGCCAGGCTCCTCCCAGGCAAAGAAAGGCGTCATATCTGTGTGGGAGGTGAGTTTCTAACTAAATCCAAAGGGAAGATGAAAGCGGATAACTTACAACAGCACTTGGGCACCAGTTCACAGAGCAGGACGGGCGGCAGGGCGCCCACCCGCTCGCAGGCTGTGCGCGTGGCCACATTAATGTAGACCTTGTTGAGTCCCATGGCCAGCGAGAAGTGTGGAAAGATTCGGAATATCCAGCTGAGCAGATTGGCTGTATTCTTGGTATCGAACAGCTCAAAGGACATGGCCACCACCACAAGGAACAGCGCCATGCCGGCGAATATGTTGATGATCGAGATGCGGGCAAAGCCTGTGGCTGGCTCCTTAAAGAAGAGCGACACCACGTAGGTAAAGGGCAGCACAGCGAAGCCAAAGATGAGCAACAGCAGGAAGTAACGTGCCAGCTCCGGCAAGGTTTTGAAACCCTCCTCCTGGAAGCACGCTATGGTGGCCATGACAATCACAGCGGTGACAGTGTAGGTGACAAAGTCCCAAAGCAACTGTGACAACCAAAAGGTCCAGACACGAACGCCGCCCACGAACTGCAGCAGCTTGGAGCGCGACTCGCGCTCCTTGATCAGGAACAGTATGTAGATGGCGCTGACAAAGCACATGCAGAAGCACAGATTCATGGCCAGCTGGGTGCCCAGGTTGTTGCCTATATTCAGCTGGGTGAGCAGCGTCTGGGCCGTGTAGGGCAGCGGTTGGTTCGTCACGGCTATGCTTATCTGAGGCCCGATGGCCGCTCGAGCAATGGCATTGTGCACCAAATTGACTGTCAGGGGGGCCGTGTGGAGTGGCCGATTGTTTAACCAGGCGATGATCTTCTGCTCGCCAACACTGGCGGCTGCCAGATAACGCGCATTGATGCGCACCTGTATGGTCTTGCCCAGGTCCAAAATGTAGTCGCTGAAGCCTTTGTTGCCTGTGGACTCGTAACCATAATTCGATCCGTACGATTTGACCAGCTCTTCATAGCGATCGGCTATTCGCGCGCCCAGACTATCGTTGGTCGCCAGCTCTGTTCGGTCCAAGACGGACACAACCTGTGGGTATTGCGTCAGACTCATGGTGATGGGCTTGAGCTCCTGGAAGGTGCCCTGGGTGCGCGATATCACAATGCTGATCGCCACGAAGAATATGGGCATCACGTTCTGGATGACGAGCAGCAGCTTGTTGCGCCAGGTGTAGAGCAGCTTCTTCAGCAACATGGCCCGCCATTGGCTGACCAGGAGCTGCATGCCCTGCAGCAGGCGTCGATTCTCCGAGAAAACACCGTCCGCTGCAAACAGTTATTCGAGCTTATCAATGACGGCCGGGGGCCTGAGATATTGAGTTCAAACACTGCTTACACTGCATGGATTCGTTGTCCTCATCGCTATAGCCGGTGCCGCCGTTCATGATGGCGTGTTGATCCTTCAGGTTGCCGGCGCCGTCCTTCTCGGCGCCCACTTTCATGAAGACCTCCTCCATGGAGGTGATGCCCACACCGTAACCATTGAGATTGAGTTGCTGTGACTTTTGCTCGAGGGCGCTAAACATTTCCTCGAACTTGGAGGAATAACTATCGGGCAGTTGGTAGGACAGCTCGGCTCCTATGTTGGCCTCTGGCTGCAGGCCAGGAATGAACTCGTTGAGCAGAGCTGTCACCTCGTTCACCTCGCAGTTGTCGCGCTTCACACAGATCTGCAATGAAGACCAGACTTAGCTGAGCTGAGCTTAGATCAGAGGCCCATAGACACTACTCACCAGACGATACCCGGAGCCGTATTTCTTCTTCAGGAAGAACGAGGTGCCCTGGCATTTGAGTTCACCGTCGCACATGATGGCTATGCGATCGCCTAGCACATCCGCCTCGTCCATAAAGTGTGTGGTCAACAGTAGGGTGCGTCCGATCTTCTCCTGCTGTAGCAGGTCCCAGAGTTGCCTCCTGGCCGAAGGATCCATGCCTGAGCTGGGCTCATCGCAGAGCACCACCTTGGTGTCGCCACACAGGGCACAGCATACGGACAATTTGCGTTTCATGCCGCCGGACAACTTGGCAGAGGCCACGTCAGCCTTGTCCTCCAGCTCAATCATCTTCAGATACTTGGCCACCTCCTGCTCGACCGCCTTGCCGCGCAGCCCCTTTAGGCGGCTAAAGAATCGTATGTGATCGGACACGCTCATCTCATCGAAAAGCACATTGTGCTGGGGGCAGAAGCCCAGAGACATGCGGGCTCCTTCAATATTGGTGCGTATGTCGCTGCCATTGATGATGGCCGTGCCGGCCGTGGGCGGAAACATGCCAGTCAGCATGGATATGGTGGTGGTCTTGCCTGCCCCATTGTGACCCAGCAGCACGGTAATTTCGTCCTCAAACATGTTCATCGACAGACCCTTGACGACAGTTTTGTCGCCAAATTTCTTCTTCAAGTGACGCATCTGGAGGCCGACATGCTTGCTCTCGGGCTCTGTTTCAAAGGCGTTCGGATCACGACGCTCCACATGACCGTTGGGCATGTCCTCCACCCCTATGTAATCGGAGTCGCCGCACCAAAACTTTCTGGTCAGGGGAAAATTCCATTTCTGTGGCACACCAAAGTCGCCGGGAAAGATCTGTTCCACGTACAGGCAAATGGTCATGTAGATGAAGCAGGAGATCAACATCATGCCCATGATGCCGCCCACGGTTAGAGAGTCATCGACTGAGATGGGGGTGAAGAGATTGCTCCACTGCAGACCCTCCCCGGTGCCCTCGAAGCCCAGGATTAGCTTGAAGCCGAAGCCCATGGCCGTATTGGAGATGAGACTCCAGCCCAGCTTGCTGGTCAAGGACATCTCGTCGTAGGTATTAACGGTAAACGAGAAGGGTATGTAGGCTATGAACCAGATTAGTCCTGTCACGGCAGCCGCTGTGCTGGCCTTCGAGAAGAACGTGGCCATCATGAAGCAGAAGCAAATGCTCGTGATGATGTAGACCAGCAGGAACACAAACAGGACAGAGAAGTTGGCATAGGTGAGCACGCCGACATCGTTGCTCCACTTGATCTTCATCAGTATGCATATGAGGATGGCCGAGATGGTCAGCATGATGAAGGACTTGACGAACCAGGCCGTCCAGTGCAGCCAATTGCTGAGACCCATTATCTTCATGACCTCCTTGAGCTGCTTCTCCTTCTCGCCGGTTATGTACTGCAAGTGATTGAAATACCCTGTGTGAGGGGAACCACGATAAGCCCACCATATCACGCCAAGTCCACTTACCTTGGTGATGTACGTGCAGGGATACAGGAAGCTCAGCAGGATGATCAGTGACATTATGGAGGACAGGGCCTCCAGCAAGGGATCGGATATATATTTGGGATACGGATAGCGTTGCATTGTTACCTCCGGCAGCGTTACTCCGCCTGCACCGGCCTTGTGACGCAAATACGTCATACTGAGCACATGCTGAACGGGCAGGAAGCCCTCACGCAGGTATCCCACCGGTATGCCGCCGTCCTGGGACTCGGAATTACGTGGCCCCGTCGAAGTAATAACGGGAAACAGTCGCATCGTCAGCCAGGTAAAGCCAATGTTCAGCGACGTTGTGCGCGACTCGGAGGGAAAGCGCAGGGCAAAGTTGAACTCATCGGGCAGATCCTCCAGCTTCGACCAGGAGTCATCGAACTGAATGCCAGCAAAGGCGTTCTCCGCCGGTACCATTGTCTGCAGCTCAGAAGCATTCGAGTAGCTCTTGTAGCCGGCCATGTCAAGCGTTCGAGCCGTTTCATTGACCAGCCTGTCCAGCAAGGGATTGTAGGGCGAGTAATACAGATAGAATTCCGGGCCGCCGGCATTGTTTAATCGTGTCGTTTCGCTGATTTGGTTTATTGGGGATACAAATGTTTAATTAGTTATCGCATAGTAAAAAGGATACAGCTACTCAGGGTAGTTGGGCAACGAAAGAACTGCTGGGTGCAAAAGTCTAAGGGGGGATGCTGGTTGTGTTGTCTCGAACACCTTGGTTACCAGTGTGCGGGTGCATGCAGGTAGGTGTGTTTAGCGATTGGTTAAAACTTAGTTTAGTTTAGTTTGGTTAGTGCCACCGCATGCCAAAAGTCAAATAAAAAATACAGCAAAGTAGCAAGGTGAAAGCAAAGGATGTTGGCTACTCCATACTCTTGCAGAACTCACTAAGGACATCATCACAGATCACAGGTTGACCAGGCACCAGAGCTTTAGTTTCTCCGTTAAAGCAAACAAAAAAAGGTCCCCAGCGCAACAATACCGCACGAATGGGCTGCTACCGTGCAGAGCTGGGGCTGCTGTGATATTTTCAAGTGCAATTTTGTGGTTGTTTGGTGGGTTTTAAGCTAATCAGCGGACTTCAAAGCAGGACACGACACCCTAAACCAAGTTACTCTGGGGATCAATTCATGCCGGATGAGCCTATAGTTCTGCAAGGGTATTCAGGGTCGCGATATGAACCGCAATCACTTGGCCTCTCCTTAAAATATTTACATTTGACTTAGTGAAATTGTTTACCTCATCCGCTTCTTGGACATAAGCAGCGCTATGAGCGCGTGCATGCGACGGGAATTTTGGATAACATCCCTGGAAAGTTGGTTTAGCATTCGAGAAATATATATTTGCAGTGTTAAATTGATGTTGTTGTGTGCTAATGAACATGGTTTGCATTATCCTGCTTATCCTGGCTGCCTGCTTTGCTCATAAACATGCAGTTGAAATGAATGTATCTAGGGGAGAAGTGGGAGCTCCTAAGAGCAATCTGGGATCTTCTCACTTGGAAGCCTGACCTTGAAGTGCTCTCTTGGGCAGGGCATAATTGAAGCTGAGAGACATAGGTAGGCATCAGAGAGCTGCAGTAAGTAAGTCAAGTTTATGCACCGACGAGTGCTGGTTCAATCGTGACTCAAACATATTCGATCAAGCAAAATGAAAGCCTAGAAAACGTGGATTAAATTTGCCCAAGAGGCGATCGAGCAGATACCATTCATTGCAGCTCTCTGGCGTAGCAGACACGCACACACACTCTACTACACAACAAAAGCTTGAAAACGGTAGAAAATTTATAGTTTCTCCCCTTTTTCCCATTTTCCATACTCACTTGAACAAGGAGAGCGTGTCTATGGGCAGTTCGTTAAAAGTTTTAATATCCTTCGGCTCGGCTACCACCAGGCTTCGGACGAGGACCAGGAGCAGTGAGAATATGGCCGGCAGCAGCAGTTCGATCACCAATTGCCATTTGTGATTCCATTGCAGTTTCCAGTTCTTCCACAGAAGCAGCAGAAACTTGTCCCAATTGCTTACGGGCGCCATTGTTGTTTCGCAGACGCAGCAATGGCGTCACTCTGAAATGAATAAGACAGAGTTCCGAGAACTTTAGAACGGTACAATGGATGAGTGATCACTTAACAAAGGTGCCTGCAGGTCGTAGAGAGCTAAGCTCTACCAAGTGAGGTTGCAGAGGGCCAAGTGTGACTAAGTGTAGGCAGGGGAATGAGAATGAGGAGATGGAAACCCATTTTATAGACACAGATACCCGGCTATATCCAGTGCTGATGGCAATTTCATCACTTGATACGTCGAGCAGAGGGCAGCGATGGTTTCCATTGTCAAGCAACTCGATTCCGAAGATTACAAAAGTCATAAAGAGAAAACGATTATATAGGCAGGCGGTTCCAACGTAATATCTCTGGCATCGTCTGGCAATTTAATTAGCCCGTGTTGTTGGCCAACAATCCCAAACCTTGAGATTGGACATTTCCTCGACTACCGCATGCTCTAAGGCGTTGCGCTCCACTTGCGACTGCCACTGCCAGTTTATCTAAATTGCAGTTTCCCCCATCTCCAAGTGGCCATAACCAATATCAATCGATTGCTGAAAAGGTGGCTTCGGGTCTCCCCCAGTCCCGTCTCCCCTTCTATATACTTTTGTACTGAACAAGTGCAAAGTTCTTTGTTTCGTTCGGTTGTGCGGTCGTGTGACCGTCGAACACCTCCGCAAAAGCCGATTAGGCGATATAAAATCAACCGCCACCCGCCATCCAGAACTGATTAACATATGAATATGCGATTCCTGGATTTGTAGACGAATAAGAACGACGATAACAAATTAAATTTTCACAGCCTGACAAATTATATTTGAGGAACCAACGAGAAGCCGTTGCAGCGAAACTGAACTTGGGAATTCTAATTGTTTGGGCTGTAAAACTATGAGAGGCGGCGCGTGTAGTTGTCCAGGGTTGACTCATCGTCCGTTGAACGTGTTTGTGGTTGTGTGTTGACACGCCGAGCGACGCTCTTGTACCCAGGGGAGCCATAAATTCTGAGTGCGCAACGTACATTTGTACTTACTAAGCGACGTCGTGCAAAATTTTATTGACCAAAGTGATTAGATTTATGTTTTATGATCGTTAGATTAGAGCTGGCAAAAGGGTGAAGCTTATCTGGGGGGGGAACCAATGCGTCTAACCGATACAC
Source organism: Collessia kirishimana (assembly GCA_035078785.1). Taxonomy (NCBI): domain Eukaryota; kingdom Metazoa; phylum Arthropoda; class Insecta; order Diptera; family Drosophilidae; genus Collessia; species Collessia kirishimana. Next base: position 12,558 of record JAWNPV010000746.1, read on the forward strand.
GAGGTTCGCGATTGTACGACGCTATTGGACAGCTATAATCGCTTAATGAATCAAGTTGCTTCTCTGATAAATAAATAATTTGCCTGCCCTACAATTGTTGATTTTCGGCTGTTGAAACAGAAAACAATGTTTTCTAGCAAAATTTTAAGATAAATTTCCATCTGTCTCCCCCTGCTAATGTCGCAAATCACTCGGATTTTAACATCTGTCGTGTTGTTTTAGATGAGCTTAACGTTTCGCGAGAGGAGACAGATATATCACGTCTTCCCCGAAACACACATTCGCCGTAGCGATAAGAACCGCTCAACCCACACACACGGGTCCAGTAAACACAGCAAATCGGACATCTGTCCGTGAACGTTTTACTGATAAGTTGTTCACACAACTCGCTCGCTCTCTCTCTCTCTTCACACTCACCCGACGAGGGAAGGGTAAACCCTCCAAAAACAATGGAGAAAAAACAGAACAAAAAGGGACGACAAACGGAACAGGAACAGCCGCTTAGCGATAGCCGGGGGGTTATGGAAAGTAGCAGACAGGGCCCGACCGTACCGTAATGCGAACAACTCTCAACTGAGTTGAGTCGAACGCTTAAACCTTATTTATCAATCGTTCAGCGCACATATTGTTATAATAAATACACACAATCTAAGCAAAATCGCCAACGAAATAAACCAAACGGCATTTATTACGCTCCACACATGACTATGCAAGTGTCGGACTCAACGCTAACGCCAACGCCGTTCCAGTTCCCATGCAGAATTGATAAGGCAATTAAACATGATGTTGGAAGGACCGTATACATGTGTATTGATTGTGCGAGTACAATGCCAATGCCAATACAGCGTATCTCTCTCTACCTATCAAGTGGTCTAAACACACACGCATGGGTCCCCGGCTAGAGGCAAACTTAACTCGGTTAATTCAATTATTGCATGAAATCAACTTGATCGCAGTCAATGCTGAGGACATTTGCTGATTCATAAGAGCAGATCCTGATCACTGGTCAGTAAGGTGAGGGGATTCCCCCAAGTATCAATGGTAGAAACAGTACAATGAACTTGTGACATTGGAAACCACTTGAGACGATAGTAGGTTAGCAAACCCAGTTCATGCCCTGAATAAATCCCTTCATCATGCTATCCCATGCCAAGCTCAAGCTGTCGACCAGCTGGTATATGACTCTATTCCCATGGCCCGAATCATTCACTGGTTTGTTGACCTTTAGACAGACACCTCGCTAAGTAGTTTTTCAACCGCTTTCCGTTTCCTATATGTACGAGTTACTTCATTATCACGGTCAGTACATAAACGCTATCAGCCAGTTAGCTCAACGCTTAAAAGTTCGCACAGGTCTGGTCTCTAAACAACCCCCATATAACTTGTCTATAAATATACTAAAAACACCACTTGAAAGAACAAAACAAGCTACGATAAAATGTTCTCCGATCGCCACGTGAGTGCATGTGATGTGGGGGGCATGAATCCTGCCGGACGGATCATACGGTAAATCATATCGATAAGCGGTCACACGCTTAGCTCGGCGATGTGCCGATCATGGGCTCAATTGACTCTTGACTTTCACCCACGAGAGCAGAGCCTGTTGGCAGTTCACCAGCCATCGCAAGGGATGCGCCGCCGCTTATCTCTAAATCTCCCATTTGAAGTGCGTGTGACTATCGATTACTGAAGTGTGATTGAGTAAAAGACAGTCGTTAGGGTGACGCATACCCTGGTGGGGGGATTTTTGAGAATTATGAATGCTACATGGATTTTACGATTTGGATTTGTATGCTACATTAGGTCTACACAAGTCTGAAGTGGCTTGTCCCAGTAGTTTACAGTGGAAGGCTGATAAGACCACGATGACTTTAAATTTCTACAAAATTTAACATAAAATAAAACTCCTTCGAGCCGGATTTGAACCAGCGACCTATGGATAACCACCGTTGATTGCATTGCATTCACCCTGCGCGATGCACCGCCATCTACAGTCCACCGCTCTACCAACTGAGCTATCGAAGGTTACGCTAATGACATCTTTCAAAATTATGCGAACCTTTCACTTTCTGTTGTGTTTTTTGAAATAAATTATATAAACGATTGACAAAATGAATATATAAACTGTAGCATTAGGTTGGCTCTGGGTGAACCAAGCATAACTCACCTTCGATAGCTCAGTTGGTAGAGCGGTGGACTGTAGTTGGCTATAGAGTTTGATGAAAACTGGAGCGGAAATCCATAGGTCGCTGGTTCAAATCCGGCTCGAAGGAGGTTTTTTTTTTGTTTTTATGAACAAGTTTCGAGGAATTTCCTATTCCAAATGGTTTTATCAATTAATTTTTGAATTTTATACAGCAATGAGGTTTTAGGAAAACAATCTACTGCGTCGTAAACGGGTTTCTGGAGCATTTGAGATAAATGCGGTTGATATTATC
>JAWNPV010000748.1:0-14978 GCA_035078785.1 Collessia kirishimana
CATTGAGACACTGAAAGGCTGCTGCTCATCTCGCTTGCTCAAGCATTAAGCGGCCGGAATACACTTGAAGAAAATTCAAAGGGGCTTGCTGGCTGCGGTACCCCACAGCTGAATACCTAAACTAGCTTTGGCAGGTAACCAGCTGAGTCTTCCAGGATCAGATCAGCCAGAGCAGATGAGCAACGGAGTTTGATCAGCTCTTTGCCAACTGCAAGGGAATTTTTCTCTTTGCAGATTCTTGTCACGCAATGTGCGGTGGGTTTGAACATTTTGTAGGCTGCTTTTTCGGGTCAGCGATTGTGGTCGAATGCTTATTGGGTTGCCATTAGCCAAGTAGCTTTAGGTGGCTTGAAGCGGCCTCCAGTGTGGGGTTTCGGTGTCTTTGTCTATGTGGGTGCGTCGTTGCTGTCGTCATTATAGTTTGCTTCCGCATTAGAAAGTGCCAATGTGTGTTGGACGGACAGACAGACAGACAGCCAGGTAGACGGTTGGACAGTTCATTGCATGCCCCGACCAGACCAGACCCGACCAGACCACAGAGAGGGTCGTTAAGTAGACGCTCTATGGCTCTTTAAAAAAAAATTTTTACAATTTGTGCGGCGGCAATTCGTTGGAGATTTTCACTCATTCGTTGTTGCCCCCCCTTCCCCCCTTCGAACTGGGCAGGCCAAGGCAAATGTGCGTTTAATAACAGCGAGGCGGCTGGTGGTGGCTGGTGGAAAACTGTCGTTTTCACTTGCTCAACAAGATCAGGCGGCCCATGGTTGGCAGCCCAGGTTGGCTGTCCAAAAAAGACAGAAAACAACAACAAGAAGGAAAAAAAAACTTCCGTTTGTCTTGCGTTGGCCAACAGCTGGCTGCCTGGAACCACTGGAAGTCAAGTTGACAGCTGCACCCTCCTCGTTAGAGGCCGTCGCACCATCTACGCTGCCTGTCTGCCTGCCTGGCTGTCTGCCTGGCTGCCTCATCGGCCAGCTGTCACCTTTGGTGCGAGCGAACGACGTTGCCCTTCCGTGCTGCCGCCTTTGTGGCAACATTTTACCGCAATTGCAATGGCAATTGCAACTGCAACTGCAACAGCAACAGCAAGTTGCATGTAAATCGTCTGCAAGTTGCAATGCATGTAGCCACCTAAGCTGAACTCATTTGCATGCTGCCATCACATTTGTTCATTCGGCCGGGGGGTCATCGAGGGTCGCATGAACACACACACACAGGCAACACACAGAGCGACACAACGTAACAGCAAACACAACAACAATGGTGGCTCAGGCCATAGACAAGCGACAAGCGACTTTGGCGCAATTTGTTGGCATGCAAGATCGGCAGCCGCCTACACTGAGCGAAAAACAAAGGCAACAGTAAGGTAGTTTCCCTCAGAAGTAGAATCCTATTGGCAGGCTAAAACAGCTTTAGATCGCAGGGGGAAATGTTCTGCCCTCTCGTTGCCCTCTGGTTGGTATGAGGAATTTCTCTCAGTGCATGAGACCATTAACAATAAGAAATGTTACTACAAATACGGCAACAGCAGAACGTGACGAGTAACGTGACCGTGACTTGGGCTCTGAATCTTTCTCTCTCCATCGCCACTCTTTACCTCCCACCCCCCCTCGCTCGCTCTGGCCAACAGCAATTTACTTTGCACACTGATCCACTTCTAGTCAAAAAAAAAAACAGAAGAAAAAAAGTGGAAGAAAAAAAGTAGAAGAAAAAACAACACACAGAACACCGCCAACTGCTGTTGCTGCTGCTGTTGTTGTTTCCAGGCGACTGATCATCATTATGAGCTGTGATGATGATGATCATCGTGTACAACAGCGCGTCAAATATACCAACAACAACAACAGCAACAGCAGCAGCAACAACAGACCACGTATTTGGGCCAATTCATTTAGCGTTTCCCAGTGACCGATCGCTGTGGCTACAGCTGAAGCGTGCAAAAAACAACAACAACGAGGAGGAGAAGGAGAAGGAGAAGGAGGAGGAGAAGGAGGAGGAGAAGGAGGAGGAGATGTTTCTACAGATACAGATACAAATTGATATGCAAATGCAGGGGGAAAGAATAAAATAAACAGAATTCAAAGCAAATTAAATTTGGTATAAGAAAATTAATTGTTTCCAAAGGGCCAGAAGACAATCGGCTAAGAGATTTGAGACTTCAATTGGGGATTGAATGGGAGACTGAAACTACTTTCCTCTCATAAACTAGATGGATGTGTTGGCTTAGTGGGGGAACCCCCCCGACCCCGCTTAAGACTTTCTTTCAGGCTTATTAACTCATTAAGTCGAGCAGCTCGAACTGCTGTTGCCATTTCCATTACCATAGAAAGTTCTTCAGTGAGTTGCCGCTGATCGGATCGATCAGATGATCTTACCCTGGCCTGGACTCTCTCACTCTCATGGGAAATTGTCCAACCATTGATTGATCATCACCACCATCGACTTTAACTGCAGCGACCCAGTTGTCTACTCTATGAAATCGTGATCTACTGACTGCATCTGGCAATTATGACGCCACATCATCATCATCAGCGTCGTCGTCGTCATTATCTCTCTCTTATTAGCATTACAATTGCCGTTATAGAGCCCAAAGCTGTCATTATCTGTGGGTAGTTTAGGCCAAGTGCCATGGCGGCGTGTTTTGGCCAAATATTTTGACCAAATCGACAATCTCGAGGTGTGGAAAAGTCACGTTCAGGCAGCGACTGAGATTAGCTAAAAACTATTAAACAATTGAAATCATTTTTTTCATTCTTGGAGAGGTAAAGCGACCAACGTGGTCCTCCTTTTGTCTTATCTGGACGTTGCTTTGGCTTTGCTTGGCTGTCCCAGAGGTTGATGGTATTGAAGTCTTGGCCAAGTCCCTAGCTGATAAGGGGAAAAAGTCATGGATTTTTGCTGGTCCAAACCAGCCAAACCAGTTGCCAAAGGATGAGGCAGCCATGCGTGACTGGGCTGAATCAGGGCCAGGCTTGGCCTGTTTGTCTATTAAATTTGTTGTGCCATTGTCTGTGCGTTGTTTATTGGCACAATAAGTCAGTCAGTCAGTCAGTCAGGTAGTCAGGGAGTCAGGGAGTCAGGGAGTCACTTAGACAGTTGTTTGTTCATTAAATAAAGTGACTTTTGGCAACTGCGACTTGAGTTCTTTACAGCACAGCCAGCAGCTACCTGACCTAGTTAGCTGTTTATCAGCTTGGATATCTGCCTTCCCCCTTGCCCCCCTAGGGCATGGCAGTAGCAGTAGAACCAAGCGAGGCTTGAGGTCTTCAGTCAAGTGTTTTTGATTGGAAAACTTTAGGTTCTGTGAGTGCAAAGACGTTGAGGCAACTTTCTCAGGTGCCCAAAAAATTATGTCATGAACTGAACTGAACGGGGCTGGGCGCACACCACACTGCATGTCAATTGTCACAACTACGTGCCTCTCTGTCTGTCTCTTTGTATTATGTCATCTGTATGTAGTTGGCAGACAAGAAACGCTTCGCATGCTCGACTTGATCGCTGCTGGGCCATTGACATGCCAGCTCAATGCCAAGCGCCAACAGCCAACAGTAGCAGCAGCAGCAGCAGCAGCACCCTGAAGCCAGCAAAAGATACAAAAGTATCTGTAACTCCAACTGTCTTGTCACACATGGCATGTGTGAAGCCAAGCTTTGAACTTGAAGAGACGGCAGCCTGGATGATGATGATGATGTAGCAACAACCCAACCAACCAAGCAACCAAGTATCGTTCTTCATACTTTTCACAAGGCAAAGAGCCATGTAGTTGTCTCTGCTCTGCTGCTGCTGCTGTTGCTGTTGCTCCTCCACCTGTCGTGTAATTAAAACATTGTCTTTGCCGTTTCCCGTGCAATTTAATTGAAAAATGTAAGCCAAAAAAAAAAAACCAGAAGAGAAAAACACACAGAAAATCATCTACAAATATTTGCGGTTCGTTCTGACACATCATTGATGGAGAAACAAGAGCAACAGCAACAGCAACGGCAACGGACAACATTTGATATGAAAAACACAAGAAACCAGATACACGAAGCTACATAGACAACAGAGGCGGCGACAAGTTACACGAAGCTACATAGACAGCGCCAAAGTTAATTGAGTTGAGTTGGCTGCCAGCCACCAGAGTTCAACTCCACATTGCCGCCTCTTTAGATCACTGAGATTCTAGGCAACAAGTGATCGACCAACCAGAGTTGCTATTTCCACAGTATCAAGGTCGGCAAGGCTGTGTTCATTGCACTGCTTTCAAGCTGCATCTATCGATAATCAGATTCGTTAAACATTGGCGACATCTTTCCAGCCTTTTACTTCCACCCTGAATGCCGTGTGGTTTAATGCGAAAAATGACTTTCGCCACTAGCATATAAAAATCTCACAATTGTATGTTATATGGCAGCGGTTGGTTGGCAACTTTCTTGCCGTTCGGTGTACAGAGTACAGACTGCCTGGTAGCAGTCACTTGTATAACACTAGACAGGGCCTGGGCTTGGGCTCGGACTAGGCCATGTGGGTGAAAGGCAACTCACAAGGGGGCAGACCAGGGCGATCATAGACATTCAACTCGTATGCACAGAGGCAGGCGGGCACATGAACCAAAAAATTTTCATGGAGTTCGTAAGACTTGAGGTTTTGTGTGTTTCTTTAGCTTTGGTTTTAGCTTTGCCTTGGGCTTCGGCTTTGGCTTTGGGTGGCGGTTAATAAGTATGCAGATGCCTTTCACAAAATGCCAGCGACAAAGTCTAACGTTAACGTTAATGCTAACCATAATGATAATGATAATTTTTACGATCTCTCGGCCCCTTCGACTGCCCTGTAAGTCCATCAGTCCATCCAGCCAACAGACAGACAGAATATGACGCTTATAAAGTGCAGTTAGCGGCTGCCACTTGGCACTTAGCTGGTGTCTAAGTCTAAACACCGTTTACCGTTGCCTGGCGGCACTGGCAGACGCTACGTCGCAGCGTAAATGTCATAAAAAATCCGTTTGGCTTGGGACAATGGACGGTGCAGTCGGTCGCTACACCGGCCGGAATGACAACGATCCACCGTTAAATGGTGGGGCAGATGGCAGGTGGCCAATGGCCGACAGACCTAGTGTCACGCACAGGCATGTGCCCGCCTAATCGAGGGTGGGGATAACGCTTTTAACCGCCAGAGCTGTGTAGAAGAAAATGACCAAAAACCGTTTCTTCCGCTGCCTGACCGACGCGACAGAGCGTCTCCCATTGTCAGACTCAAATGGTTTGCATTATGCTGGTATTAAGAGCGGTAACATTGACAGCCGAGCCGACCGACCAAGCATTGTCATTGTCACAACTCACTTTCCCAAAAAACCACCAAGAAAAAGAAGAAAAAAATCACTTTGTATGGACAACAAATAGTTTTCACTTTTGCTAGAAAACTAATTGGGCGATGGGGGAGGCGACAATACTTGGTGGAATGCAATGAAGCATTGTTATTAGCGGTGGAGAAAGAAAAAATCTCTAAATGGCAACCGCAGGCAAAAAAAACTCTCTATGATCATTGGGCAAAAGGTGAGGTAAAGTGGAAGAACGTAGACAGCTGATGGCGCTGAATACCCAACTGATTGGTAAGGCAACGAAGCAACCTGAAGACATCAAGCAACGCTTGAGCAACCTGAAGACATCAATCAACGCTTGAGCAACAGCTGAGGTAAAATGGAAGAACCCAACCAGCTGCTGACGCTGAATACCCAACTGATTGGTAAGGCAAAGGAGCAACCTGAAGACATCAACCAACGATAAGGCAAAATCTGAGTTAAAGTGGAAGAACCCAACCAGCCGCTCTTTGCTAACACAGAGGAGCAACCTGAAGACATTCCGTCTAGCTCTGCTCGTCAGTGGATTCCATCATTAGTGGGGAGTCAACTATTTTGAAATCTCATCGTTGTGTGAAACCGCACATTTGATCTCAGAACAAACAGCGAGCAGCATTAGCATAATTCTCTTCATTCCCACGATGTTGCCTAGATAAGCAGATGGATCAACTCAGGAGAGAGAGGTGAAGTGAGAAAGGCAGCTAGGCAAACGGAATGCCAATTCATGTCCACCACGTATAAATAAAGTTTAAACAAAATGAAAATGCAAAACAAAACGATACATAAAAGTTCATGTCAAGATACGAGCAGCTGTGACAGCCGGTGGTGGACAACGAACGTCTCGGCTTGGACGCTGCTGGCTGCGGGTTTATTTATGTTACTGTGTTTGTGTGGCGATGACAATGACGAGGCTACTTAGTGCTAATGTTGAGACCGTTAAACACCAGCCCCCCTTCACTGCCAGTCAACAGCCAGAGCGGCGGCGGAAGTGCAAGGCAAATGGCTTCATGGCAACGGCAACAGCCACAGACAATGGACATGGATATCCACATAGACAGGTGGACAGATGGACATATAGATTTATATATATCAATATGCTGATATCGATGGCTTTGGCACAAGTCACAGGGGTATCCAACTGACCAGTGTTGTATAACAAGCAAAGTCAATTGCCATTTGGTTATGGAAAAAAACTCTCTAGTGGAAGGGAATGGAAATTAGTTGGCAAATAGAATCATAAAACCTCAGTTTAATCATCTCCTGACTGTTTGGTGCCCATTGCAGTGGCTCCAGTTATGGAAACTAGGCAAGTTAATTGCTGGTTTTGTTAGGAAAACATCGAATCTGGGTCAAAGTCTTTATGCAAATAAATTCAGTACGAAGAGAGTCAAGCTTGGTTGGGCTACCTGCTGGTGGTCGTTTCACTTGGAACTGAATTTCTGTAGTCTTCAAAGCTTAGTGGTAGGTTTAACCTGCCGCTAGGCACTTGCTTCGTAGTCATTAAAGCAAGTGGTAGCTTTAACCTGCCACTAGGCATTTAAACTATCTATTCATGGCAGCTGTCATTGGTTGATTGGATCATTGGAGGACGGACAGTTGAAGTTATTTATCTTCTATGGTCTAAAGTTTTTCTAGGCTAAGGTAAGGCAAATAGAGCTGACTAAACTGGAGTATTTTTGGCTGTTTGGTTTAAAAAAAATTCCCCAATTATTTGAGGGGGGAAATCGTTGTCATTTTAGTCGTGTTTCTTGGTGAATCACTTGACAACTTAGTCAGTCAGTTGCTGGTGCTGCTCTTGGCCTTAGAACGGACGTTGTTTTTCCAATTACTTTGGCCACAAATATCAGTCTATATACGTGTGTCTATATATATAGAGACGATGGGGTAGTGCGACTGCTGCGAGAGCTCAAAGTGCGCGTATCTTATCTAAGGTATGAACAGGGCAGGGCAGAGCAGGGCAGGGCAGGGCAGGGCAGGGTGGGGCAGGGTAGGCAATGGTTTGGTTTGGTTTGGAAAGGTTCCATTAGCCAATTTGCCAATTGCTGACTTACTACACAGGGCAAACAACAGATAGAGAGAGAGCGAGAGAGACAAGGTGCCTCGCTTAACCATGGAGTTGGCCGTTTGTCCGTTGACTGACAATCGGGCTATATGGCCTAGTGGGCTACCTGGTGGGGTTTTATATATTTTTTTTTTTTATATAGGTAATGCCTAAAGCAATCAGGCAGGCGGCGTTTGAATATTGCCAACTGATAAACTGATAAACAGTTATCACTTTGTTATCGATATGGAATATTTATATAGACATGGAAGATACAGTTACTCTGCAGCTGTCTGTGTGTGTGATTTTTCAAGTTCACTCAGAGCATTTAGTCATCCTTTGGAAATAAACAAAAATGAAAAAAAAAGCCAAAACAGCCATCTGATCAGCCTACTGAGCCAAGTTAGTTAAAGTCAAGGCATAGCTACCACTATCGTGGCTATAATTAATATATTATAAATCTACAATTTAGAGAGAGAGAGAGGAGAGCGGGGCAACTGGAAACGAGCAAATGGCAATCGGCCAATTGTGATAAGATAAAATTGAGTTTTATTACCGAAAATGGGCAGGAAGTTGGCCTAGGAATACCTGAGCGCCAGGTGGACAGACTTTCAAGTGGAAAAACAAATTGAAAAAAGAATTGTAGAATCCAATTATATTTATAGGAGAAGAAAGCTTTCTCCCTGACTGTTTGGTTAGACAGTTTATAGGAGGGGAAAGTTCTATCGATAGTTGTACAACCAACTGATCTACCATCCACCTAAGCAAATGAACATTTAATCTTGGATTTTTTGTGTTGGTTTTTTATAACCTTTAATAAAAGAATTACGATTAGACTTTGATTCTATCTGATAAACAGATATGGCCCATATGGCTGGCTGTTGCGACTGTTTAACTGCGTTTTTTCAAAGGTTTACATAGTTTGGAGCCTTAAGAGGGTCTCAATACACTGATCTTCAACCTGAGGGAGTCACAAGAGCCTTACCGATCATCGTTACCCCCTGAATCTGTCAACAACTCACGCGTTTTGCCTTGGCAAAAGCGTTATATAATCCAATCGGTATATAGATGATGGATAGCCGGTTGGGGTCGGGCCTTGGGTATATCGTACATAAAATTACCATTTCCAGGTATAAAAATTGCACCCACATAGAGCTAATGAATATAGAAGCCGTTGGTTGGGCCTTATCGGGTCGTACAGTTTGGTGTACGTTGGTCGTTGATAAGCCAATGGGTCGCTCGCTTGCTTATCAAGGTAAACCAATAAGTCGCAAGTCAACACAAGGCAACAAGGCAACGCGGCAACGTAACCCTAACACAGACCGAAACCAGAGAGACCGACCGCCTTGTCAATAGCACAATAGAGAATCAACGGGACGTTGGGAATCTCCGTTTAGCTGGTTTCGGTCATGAAAATATTCATAATGAGCAATGCACTGTGGCAACTCTCACGTCGTCGCATTCACAATCACATGCGGGTGCGTGAGGGGGTTACCCTAATGGCTTGTCTAAATGTGTGTGTGGCGGCACCTGCAGGTCTTTTCAATTGGAGAAAGTGCATCGTGCCGGCCTCGGTCTCCGTCTCTGTCTCGGTTGCGGCCCATTGTTCAAGACACCCAGGCTATTGCTATTGCTTTGGCTGATGGCTGATGAAAAATTGCGACACGCTTTTGCCTATTGCCATTGACATTTGCTTTTGACAACGATGACGACGACGACGACGACCCGCAGCTGACTGCTGTCACTTTCATTCAAATATTCGCGCAACATTCGTTGGCAACCCTGGTGGTGTGAAAAGTAAGAGGCCACCAGTCATCATGCATCCATCTCTTCTGCTTTGGTATTTAAAAGAAAAATGTAAACTAGCACGAGATCCCCCCCACCTACAACTCCCACTGCAAGGCCCCAAACGACCTTCTTCCCCAACACACTCCACACTCCACACGCCAAGCAACCCACAGCGAATACCCGCTGCTTGCCCCTGGGACAGTTGCTGCCAAGCTGCCTGCATTTGACTATCGCAACTCTCAGGCAACAGCAACAGCAACAACAGCAACAGCTAATTGATATATTTTTGCCTGTTTATGGCCGCCGGCTGCTTTGGATTTGGCTGTGAAAATGCGCAGGTGTTGTGCTTGGTTGGTTACCCGCTGGCTGCCTGGCTGGTTGGATGGCAGCCCCATCCATGCCAATGGATTGAAAGAGAGAGTGTGCGGATCATGCAGGCATCGCAGGGCTCTCAGAGGGAAGTAGGAAGGATGGCGAGGGTTGCTGTTCAATTCAACTATGCCAATGGGTTAAGGTTGTCCTGCAAATCCAACTGCAGAGCATGACAACAATGACGACCTGACAAGGTGCATCCATGCGGGTGGGTGGATGGTTGGATGGCTAAGCAGAGCAGCCTGAAAAACTTTAGATTAGTTTGACTAAAGAAAGATAAAAACTCTGGTTTCTCTGGCGTCAGACAGAAATTAGTTGCCTAATGACATAATAATTCGATCGAAGAAATCAGAGCGACAATTGTCAGGTTGGCAAGACAACAGCTGATAGGCACTCTGACTGCCTCTGTAAGTTGTTTTAAAAAATAATCACACGTTGTGAATCAATAAATACCAACAAAAAATACCACAAAAAAAAAAAAAGACAAAAAGGTGTTCACATAGCTGTCGGTCTGGGTGAGTTAGGAGAGCAGGGTAGGAGGTACCAACGCAGCTCACAGAGATCACAGATCACAGCAAATCCTATCTAATGATTTACTAATTGCTGATTGCAGACTATTTATTAGCAATTATGTTCAGGTAGACGGGACAAACAGACAGATAGATGGACGGATATGTGTTATGGAAACATATGTTGTCGATGAGATAACCAAGCGGTGTTTAGTGTGACAACTTCTTTCACTTTGATTGACATGATTTGTGCTTTGAGTTGTTTGTGGCAAATTGATTTCTTGCAAGATATTATAAAATCAACTTTGGATACCGATGGGCAATTAAAATGGCCAGCGAACGGTAAATATTAGTTCAATTAAATGGATGCAAGTGGATGGATGGATCGGTAGATCGGTGGATCGGTACTACCAATGGGACTGCAACTGTGTGGGGCAACATAACTTTCAACATTTAAACAACAGAAAACAAAAACAAACTGCATTGTTTAAGGTGTTTTTCTTTAGCTTTCTTGCCTTTCAGCCTTTCCTCTCTATCCCCCAACCCCCCCATTATTTGGAGCATTAAACGTTGTTAACGGTAACCGCCATTCACTTTTCAACAAACCGAAACTGAGAAACCGATTTGAATACCTAAGAGCTCAGCAGAGTGTTTGATATGCAAGCTTTATGATATGTTGATCTGATGGCTCAAGACGATTTCATAATATTTATGGACACAACCCAGATGTGGGCAGACAGTCAGGCAGTTAGGTAGGTGAGGTGGGTAGGTAGGTAGGTAGGTAGGTCTAGGTAGCCCAGACAGGCAGACAGAGATTTTGTTTTTATTTTATTTCATTGTTGGAGTTCATTGTCAGAACCGACTGAACTAGACCGGTTTACGTTAGTCGCTGGAGTCTCGTCTCTTGAGTTGGTTTTTTGTCTGGCCCAACCAACCATTCAGTCAGTCAGTCAGTCAGTCATTCGCTGGTGAAATTTATGATGCATAAATATTTGTTTATTTGCCATTGTTTACGCATATTATGAACTTAACACTTGGCCATTACCTAAGCCCTCTCAGGAGCTCTAAAGAGTCAGTTCAGTTCAGTTCAGTTCAACTGGCTCTTTGGCTAATTGATAGTTCCAAGAAGTGATTGCTGCGGTCGAGGGGCCCAGGCAATGTCATTTCTTGTGTAAAGCAGTTGACTGTTTACTGTTCAGCATTTGCACCGCATAACTTGGTTAACAATGCGGTGTTAGCTGATTGGTCTTGGTCACGGCTCGTGACAATTCCAGCCAACACAACTGGTTAGTTAAGGGACAGAGAAACACAAAGAGAAACGAAAACAGAATTGAGATCCTCTGAGGTAAAATACATCAAGTGATCTGTGACCAACAAGGGAGCTATGATGGCTGCACTAACGGCAGAATGAAGCTCCCAGCCCATGCATCGGTCGGTCGGATGCCCTCTCAGCTGTTTATGAATATTTTTCCCCCCATAATTTGCACTTCAATTGCCTTTCCCGCCAATTAATTTAATTAAACTAGAATCCACATTAAGCTGCCTTTGTTTTCAATAAATATTTCGCTTCCTAGAAACCAGAAAACCAGTTAGAATTGGCAGCAACAAACTGAAATTTTACTTCGTTTTTTTCAAGTTTTTTTTTTTTTTTTTGTTGGTCGCGCGACAAATTTTGACCAGTTAAGGCAGTTTTCGCCGTTTCTTGTTGCCATTGAAAGTAAAAATTGGCAAGAAAACCGGTCAGGCGAATGGAAATGATGTTGTAGGCGCCAGTTGCATGTCAGTCCATAAAGCCCATAAGCACATGTCCCAGGCGGATGCCAACTAATCCTGATCGCTGAAGCGCAATCTTAACGCTCAAATTGCTTTTGGCCTAATGAGGGCGGCTTAAGCACAAAATCATGTAAAATTTAAATAAAATCAAGAAGAAAATGCTAGGGAGAGAGAGAGGGAGAGAGAGAAAAAACAACAGACGGGCGAAGCCATCATTATAAGACACAATAATCAGCAGGAATTGAGGCAACGGCAATGGCAATGGCAATGGGAATGGGAATGATGATGGTGATGGCATCTGGCTGTAGCTGATGCTGGAGTTGGAGCTGTGTGAACTGAAGATGTTTGCGGCCGCAGAAGCCAAAGGCGTATCGGAGACGAGAGCCAAAGAACTCCCAACTGTAATTACATACAGAAGAGTGTGCGGTGCGGTGTGTGTTTGATGGTGGAGAGAGGGGCAAACAGCGGCAAATGAAAAACGCAAACAACAACAACAAACAATCATGAATAACAGCAACAACAACAGCAACAACAACGTGAACGCAAAGTACGCAAAGCCAAACTCAAAACTTGTCGTTGGCGATCGCGTTTTGTGGCGCTGACGGCGGCCTGGAGTGGAGGTCAATGCCTGGGTCATTGACAGTTGACCCTTGGCGAACCCTAAGGTTTCAGGTCTTGGAAACTGTGCAGCCCACCAGGAAGTCTCTTTCGAGGAGCTCTCACATGCCTAGCGACAGCAATTGGGTCAAGATCAATTGAGGAAGTTTGTTATAAAAATGTTTTTTTATAGAGTTTCGCCTGAAGTGGCAGATAAAGTCAGAGTTGCTTGGGCTGGGATTCCTGGAAATATTTCTATGGCAGCCATTAGAGTCTTAATCACCTGCAAAGCATTTTAAATTGATTCTGCCCGACTTGAAGGCAAAATTACACAGTTTAATCGATCGGCAGAGAAGAACACGGCTAACTGCGATCGTTAAAGTTCTATTGGCTTTATAAGTGGTCTATTGAGTGCCATGACGATCAGCATTAATCATCCCATCCAAGTGGCAATTGTAGACACTTTCTAATGTCCATTAGGTGAATCAAACTGCCGCCCCAGTTTTGACAAATTCTCAATGACACTGATGGTGTGTCCACCCCCCCACAGCCACCCACAAATCAACTTGATCAGGCAGCTGCCAATTCCTTCTTTCACTCTTTTGGCCGCCGCTTTATAATTCTTGAAGCATTTTTCGTTCAATTTCGTTTCGTTTGGTTTATTTGGGTCATGGACATGGCTAGGAGCTACCCAAACCAATCCCCGCCAGCTCTTCCCCCTTTGGTATTCAGCTGCTCACACAGGTTTTTCGACTTTTACTTGCCACTGCAGTTTGGCCAAGATCAGGCCGGTAAGCCGAAAGCCAGTAAGCAAGCTTGGCTTGGCTTGACTTGATCTTGGTTCCGTCTTCATTGGCGCATCATCATAGCGATCATTCTCATTTACAGCAACAGCAACAATTTGCGCTTCTTCTGTTCCTTATGGTTTTTTCTTTCACTTCTTTGCGGCAGCTGCTGCCACAGAAATAGTCAAGAAAAACTATAACAATTGAGCTATAAAAACAGCTGTTGATTTATGTTGCTTTGATTTCTTAACAACACTCTCTGGGGTCCAACAGGCGAGATGAGTCCAACCAATTCACTCAAAGTTGTTAATTGATTTTATGATCCAGCAATTTACATTCCCCCCCGTCTATTAAATTTAATATTCAAAAGGTAACTGCAACAATTGCGATCAGCTGGAACGAAGCAATTGTCATAGCAAGGGGAGGGAAATTATTGATGAACAGATCACAGAGTACAAAGCTATCGATTCTACAACTTTTTTCCTGTATTCATTTGGCTTATTTTATCGGTTCCCAACACCAACAGTTTTGTTTATCGAACTTTATGCACTGTGTGTACGTGTGTGTGTGTGTGTGTGGCACACTTTGCGGTAATTTCTATAAACCGAAAAAAAAAAAAAAACTTCAACTCTCTGATGATCTTGATGTGTTTATCTCGCGGCTGGACAACAATAACAATAACAACAAAGACAACCACAGACAGACAGACAGAAATAACAATAGAATTTTAGCCAGCAGCAGTTTCTCAAAGAAATTTCACTGTTCGTTGCCAGAGAGAGAGAGAGAGAAACAAAAAACAGCAGGAGGAGCAGTAGGAGTAACACAACAGTTACTGGGCTGGCTGTGGTGGCGGTGGTGGTGGGGGGTGAAGCAGAGCGGTTAACATTTTTTCGGCAACTGTGCAAATAAAGGCAAGTCAAGGGCGAAACTGAATGCGAGAAGGAGAGCAACAAAAATGAAAACCCAAAATAAAACAAAATTAAATAATTGTAAAGGCAACACGCACGCACACACACACACACACACACACAGGAATAATAATAACAACAAGAGATTATAAATACAAAAACAATATTTAAATGAAAAGTCAACACAGAACAACAAGGCACAACAGAACACAACACAACGCAACACAACATAACAACAAAACCAGAGCAGTTACAATGGGGCCGTTGTTGTTGCTGTTGGCTTAAAAGCGGTTAACAGCAGCTATTGTTGTTGTCACTCTCTTGTTGTTGTTGTTGCTGGAGTGCTAAAGAATCAGTCAGTGGAACGTCACGGCACAAGAACCCAACAGCCAGCAGCCAGCAGCAACAGTTGGAGAAAGGAAGAAATGAGATATGTTGCCTGGGTAGTTCAATGCACACGATTGTTTCTACCTCTCGCCCCCTCCCCCCTTAAGCAGATCACCATCCTCTCTGCCCACAAACAGGATGTTTGTCAACGTTCACTTACCTCTTCGGTCTTTTGCGGCATTTTGTTGTTCAATTAATTTGTTTTGTTTTTCTCTTATTATTTATGTCAGTGTTGGAACACACCAAAGAGCCACAACTTAAAAAAAAATTTCAAAAAAAATTTAAGACACTTAGAACGACAACAGAAAATACAACAGAAAAAAAAAAAACAAAACAAAACACTTTCACTAAAGCTTGCAATTTAAATATATTTTAAGCAAAATTGCTGTGTTGTTTGTTACAATTTATTTGGTTGTTGTTCTGCCTTCGAAAGTCCAAGTGTAATTACGGTAAATAAAGTTTCGATATCTTTTAACCGTTAGA
>JAWNPV010000749.1:0-14958 GCA_035078785.1 Collessia kirishimana
CCTTAAACCCCTTTCGATAGTTGTATCGATATATTATGAATATGCATTTAAGCTGCATCAGCGAACTTATCGATAGTAATTGCTTGCCCATTAGCAGCTCTACACAATGCAATGACATTTAAATTTTCCATTTGTATTAACCAAGAAAGGGAACAGAAAAATCACAAAAAAAAAAATGGAAAAATCTATAACTGAAGACTCAACTAAGGACCGTAACAGTCTTTGGTTGATTTTAATGCTGGACTTTGCAGTTTTGCATTGACAAAGTGCTGTCTGAAGCAATAGGAGACACAGAGAGAGAAGCGAAACGAGAAGGATGATGGGGTGGTGGGATGGAAGGGACTGTCAACTGGGCTATTTGGCCTTTTTACATCGACATCGTTTTAGGCTTGAAGCTTCATGAATGTGCATGTGTCTTTGACGGCAGGACATTGATAATTATCGTACAAAATGTGTCCTGTTGATGGGCAGAGGCCTGTGTGGCGTGTGTTCTTTTGATTCTTGTATTCGTGTGAGTGTTTTTGTGTCTCCTGTGCGAACAACAAGCAAATTTACAGCATACAAACAGACACACACACAGAGGGACGCAGGCATATCAACACAAATGTGCATAAATTCATTGTCACGAAGAGCACAAAGGCAAAGAAGAAAAGTGGAGAAGGAGATGGCGATGGCGATGGAGATGGTGATGGGGAATGGGGAATGGAGAATGAGCAGAAGGTCGAGAACAAGGACGACAGCAGAAGGAACAACAGCAGCCTTAAATGACTGAATGAATGTGCCGTCTGTGTCGCAAGCATGTCCCCAACATGTGTAGCCTGCTTTTAGGCTAAAAGCACATTCCCTATCAAACCCACACACACACACACACACTGGGACACACACACACATGCATGCCTTCATACAGGCATAAATCGTTGGACTTTTGTTTGATCGAACGCAAAAATAATGGCGCTTTGTTGTCCTTCTCGACTTCTCGACAGGATCCAAGAGGTCCGAGCTGGCTGCCAACATAAATTTTTAGCTTGCTGTGTGCTGTATGTGACTGAGATTGAGACCAGAGAGAAATCAACAAGAAAATTGACCTTTTAGCGAGACTTTACTACCATCCGCCCCGACGCCATGTGTTTCCGTCTGTTGGCCTGCAGCAACCATCCATCCATCCATCCATCCTTTCGGTCAGCTGCTAATGATACAAAGCGAGGTTTTTTCTCGTCTGTCTTTCGTCTTCTTTCACTTGTTAAAGGCAACTTCAGTCCACTGTTTCCTGATTGAAACTCTTATTCCATTGAAAACGTCATTCAACTGACCCCAGAGACCTCTCATTAGCTAAGTAAGAGTATAGAGCGTTCGGTGAGTGAGAGTCTGCTCGGTTAAAGTGCAACAGTTTCTCGTTGACTCATCAGTTGAACAAATAGCTACACCAAATGGCAGTCGAGCAAATAAGCAAGCATCTGACTGACCAAATGGCCAGTAGCCGACTTCATTGAGTCACCTTCACTAGCATTCGGGATGCTTTTGCCTCCCACTAAAAGGAGGAGGAGGAGGCAAACCTGCTAGTTATTTTTCTTCTCCAAGTTGTCCTGTCAGCCCTTTAATTGCCAAAGTTTATGCAAGAGACAGACAAGACAGCACGGGCCGGGGAACTTGACAACTTCCCAACTGTCCTGGCGTTCTTGGCAGCCTCATCTGTCGTGCGGCTTTCACAGCTGCCATTGAAGTTTTGATGGCCCAGGCAGACGCGACATCGCATTTTATGGCCGCACATTACGCATACGTCATTAAAGCTGATATATATCATGTCACCCAGCCAGCCATCCCTCCTCGCTTCTCCCCGCCAAGGCAGTTAAAATGACAATGACGCTGCTGTCGCTGCTGCTGCTGCTTTCCTCACATAATGCCAACAATTAGAGTGAAAAAATATTTAGAAACCAGAGAGCTAAAGAGGTAGCAACATGGCTAGCTGCTTCCCTATGTATGTGTGTGTGTGTGTGTGTGTGTGGGATAAGTCAGCACAGGTTGTTTGGGACTTTAATCAGCTGCTGGTTAATAAAGTCTCTCTGCCTTTGATTAACTTGAATTAATAGCGGTTTAATCAACACATTGTCTGCAGAAAAATTGTTAATAATTCCAAGAAAACAAGCTGAAGAGTTGAAATAACTGCACAGCGAGGACAGAACATTTTTAATTAATTAATTAATTAGCATAAACAAGCAGCAAAGTGCAGTTGGCAGTTGAATTTCCTTAAAGAGAGCAAGAGAGAGTTGCCAGATCTCATTTGGGCTGCTTGCAGACGCACCAGGGTGACCAGTGCGCCAGCTGATACACTGACAGGTTAATAAAGAAGAAATTCAGGTGGCTTCACCATGGAATTCTCTCCTAATTGTCATCAGAGAATTGTTTCTTCAGAGCTGGACACCCCTGTCTGGGTACAAGGGTCGCCCTAGAAAAACCTCAAACATAAAAGTATCGAGAAACCTTAGTGTTGATCAAAACAACTTTAGGCAATTTGTCAATCAAGTTGGGAAAGTTTGTTTCCCACTAATGAAACAACTAGTTAATCAATCAATCGATTTATATTAATTAAAGATCTGATGTCAATTCACATACTTTGGCTGCCGCCCTCGTTGATGGTGGGCAGCAGCTGGCAGCATTAAAACGAAACGAAACGAAACAAACTAAAATGCAAAAATCAAAAAGTATTATGCGTGACCAAATTGCATGAATGTGTGAGTGCAGGGGGGTGTATGTGGGTGGATTATGTATGTATATTTCTGTGGGTCTGTTGTATCTATATGTGTGTGTGTGTGTGTGTGGACACCTAACTGACTGATGGAGCGTGCGGTAGCCATGGTCATAGCCATATACATATATATAAATGTGTGTGTGTGAGTTTCTGTATGCGTATGCACTTTGTAGGAATTAAAATTGCAAAAATTCTCTTGCTGCACTAATGAAATACAATTTGCCATACACACAGACAGCATGAACCCAGCAAGCAAGAAACAAATATGCAATGGAAAATCCATCGAAGCGTTCATACTCTTCAAAATATTAAATATTGTTTAAGGAAACAGCAGTTTGAACTCCTTTTTTCGTAGGCAAACAGTTGGATTTTTGTATTTAGCTGACTGAGTAGTTAACCAGCTGACAGGATTGATGTCTGGCAGCACTGGCAAGCTAGATGCCTGGCAGAGTTGACATTTCCTCAGTTGGTTGACATTTCTACTTGGAATTATTAAATTTATCATTAAAAATAATAAATAATAATAATAAATGTTGACACTGTGGGCAAATAAAATCAAAATTAATTGAGAAGCAGAGCAGGCAAAGAAAATACCATAGAGGTGTAAATAATGTTTGATTTGAAGACTCATCAAGGGCAAATAATATGATAATTTGTATGATAACAATGCAACGCAAGCCAAAGTGTAAATTAATCAACTATGAAATTAATTATTCCTCTTTGAAGCTTATTGTCAAACAGACACAGTGGACTGAACAGCCAATTTATATAATTGAAATTTAAAACTTAAATTTCTTTTCAGGTTAAGAAATTTCTTTTGTAGAGAATCACAGAGAAAATATAAAAATTAACTATAAAAAAATTGTAAAATTCAAAAATCATCTTTGTAGTTCCACTGTACGGTGTGGTAAATACAGCTTTCAATTACACAATTCTCTGCGGCTTAATAAATATTAAAATGAAATGTTTCACAGCAACAAAAATCCTGTCTAGGGTTGCCTGACATCTTTGCTGCCCTTAAAGTCTTTTAAAATTTCTTAAACTAAATTTCACAAAATGCTACTCACAAGCTAAGTAAATTGGCAAAAATTTTAACTCCAATTAAGTAAACCAAATCGAGTTCCAGTTCCCTCTCCAAAGGAGCAGCTGAGTCCGGTTCCAGTTCCAGCTCCAGTTCCTTAGAATTTTCATTCAAGTTTATTCAAGTTTGCTAAATTTAATATTCATTTAATGACGACGGATTTTGGCGTCAAGTTGCTCAATAATGTGCTATTAAAACAACAACAACAGCAACAACAACAACAGCAACGATGATGATGATAATATAATCAGAGCATCATGGCCACAATGAACTATGGGGGCCCAAACAGTTTCTGGCCATAATTCGAAGCTATTTGCCTAATTGAATTTATGAAATACTCGCGTGGAGCCCCAATGCCGATGCTCAACGCAATGAAAGACAACAGCAGAGCAGCCCACCCACCCACTAGCCACCACCCACCACTCACTAACCAGTGGCAGCTGGCAGCCAGCTAAATGCCTTGGAAATTGAGTAATGCAAACGTGTCATTAAACACTTAAAGAAGCTTCCAAAAGGGTCGTTGGCAGGGCTGTGTTCAGGGGGGGAGGCTTTGTGGAATCGGTTTTAGAGCTTTAGAATGGGGTTTGCGTGCTCGCTGCGGTGGCTGTGTGCATGCGGCCTTGATGGTGGTTTTTGGCGGGGGTAGAGGGAGGATGGATGGTGGAATGCTGTGATTTTCATCAATAGACCACCAAAGCACCCAACTGTCAATCATTAAAAATGAACACGAAATGCCAGACGAAACAATTAACCATGATTAGAAGGAAAACAACAACAACAAGAAATGGAAAATCATCAAGGATGAGTAGGACAAATGGCAGGCAGGACAAATGTAAATGATAAACAAGAGAACTGAAAGGAGATGAAGCCGAGTTAGAAGGACCATCCAGGTGGACAACATTTGCATAAGTTTGCCATGAAGCAGCCGCAATCGCAGCGCCAGTAATTAGCAGCCATCAGCAACAGGAGTAGCAACAACAAATCATTAAAACACACACACACACACACAGAGCCAAGTTAATGGCAATGAATTTCACACCGAAAATCCTGTTTGGCATTAACTAATTAATTGTGTTAAGCAGGCCGCAAGCACTAAGCAAAGGCAGATGCCAGCCGGCATCATCAATCGGTTGGGTTAACACTCTCAAGTTGGTAAACGACGGCTTCCCATGGCTGATTAAATAAATATTTACGGCCAGCTGTCCAGGGCTACTAAATGCTGTTCAACAAGTCCAACAACAACAGCAACAGCAACAACAGAGAAGACAACAACTCGTTTAATCAGACGACAACGGACCACTTGACTCGCAACATGAAATGTTATACGAGCATCATTAATACCGTTATGCCGACGGCCGTTATGCCAAGCAAGGAGCTGGCAAATACCAACGCCTTCATCTCACATTCACACAGAGGCTCTGCCAAAAGGACCTGGCAAGCCGGACAGCGGGAGAAGCAGCTTGGAGGGGGGCATTAAATGAGCAACTCATTTACAGACCCAAACGGCGCTCATAAATTCAACTAAATATCATGAACACAATGTAAATTTTAAGTTCAACGCACATTAATCATTTTTCCCCAAAAGGGTGACCCAACAGGAAGAGTCTCCTGGCAACGCTCTGGCAACGCCAGCCAGCCAGGCAGCCAGGCAGCAGCAATAACAGTAATGTAATGCATGTCAGGGTGTTAAGTAAGCGTGTCTGGGTGCTACTGGCCACACAGGATGCCCAGGCCCAGGCCCAGGCACTTGGAGACAACTTTTGCCTTTGCCCGCACCACCACCTCCCCGCTCCGCCTAGGCCAGCAGCCTTCAAGCAGGCTGATTCAGTTACAGAGGTGAATTGAACATACAAAGGCTTAAGGAACAGCATGTGCGTGTGTGTGTGTGTGTGTGTGTGAGTGTAAATGGCATTTTTAACAAATTATATTTGTAGCAATTGAGTTTGGTGTAAACAAATAACAGGAAAGGAGAGCAACTATGGCAACAAAGCCCCATCAAACACTGATAAGAGACACCGCACATCCACATACAGATGAAACATTTCCTGTTGCAATCGTGCTGCCAAGGATTAAGGGAATATTTTTATGGACTTTTGCCCAGTGTAGCGAAGCGCTGCGCTTAAAAGTAGACTATAGAGGCGGCGTCGTCGTCGTTAGCTTGAAAGGCAGCCGAGCAAGTAATTAAGAAAGTTCAACAAACTTTTACGCTTAATGGCAACTCCATGGGCATCCATGTCGCCTTAACCACACTGATTAGGATTAAGTTGAGTTCAACAACTATGATGACCTTAAGCTGTGTCTGTCACAGCCTGTGTGACCTAGACGACGGCATCCACTGATGATGATCAAGGCGGCCAGAGAGGGCAATTCAAGTTGCATTTATTGACTGCATTTTGGCTTTGGTGGGAGCCACAAACCTTCTGCCAACCATTGTCCTGCCCTGGGGCCAGAGATTCAGCTGCATTTTGGCCCACCTGTGTGTCCCCTCACACAGGGGGGGGATGCGACTAACGCGCTTCTAATAGACTCTCATCCAGGTAAAGTTCGCTTGGCTGGGTTTTTGGTTTTCAGGCTACGAAACGTTTATAAATTATCAGCACCATCAACTGACTTTGTATGGTCAACGGGGCTGCGGTTTTTAGTGCGACCAACAAGGTGCCCCATAAACGTCTGCCACAGCCTGGCCCCAGCCCCTCACACCCCTTACCCAGCAGCTCAACCTTGGTTAGTTGGCAGCGTCAACTGCTCTCCTAATAGGTTGTTTGCTGCCTTCTGCCTTCTGCCTGCTGCTTGCTGCTTGCTGCTTGCTGTTACCCTTGTGTATCAGTTCATTCTACATGTAAGCAGGTTGTGTATGTGTGTGTGTGTGTGTGTGTGTGTGTACCATAAAGCCGCAAAAGCTCATAAATGAAACCGCAAAGTCACTTTAAGTGCCGGCAACATAAATTCTACAAATATGACAAAAAACCCCAGCGCAGTCAGCTCGGGCGTTTAATGAGCAAAACATCTACGAATGCGAGAGGATTTCAAGGACCTTCAGGCAACGGCTTAATGAAACCAAAGTATTTACCTGGCCTTTAAGTAGCAGCCAGTCAAAGGGGGACCGAGGAAAACGCATCAATGTGGCTCGCAAGGCGTCTAATTGGCTAAAAGGTTTCTGATTAAAACAGATCGATGAATTGATCAAGTTATCAGCGTTTCCAGGCAACTCTCGTCTTCATTGTCCCGTTGTCCTGTATTAAAAAGTCTTTTTATGGCAAAAAAAAAACATTTTTAATTGGCAATTTTCTCGCTGCCAGCCAGCAAGTGCAAATTACACAAAGCCAATTGCTTTAATCAATTAACTAAACAAAAATAATAAAACAACAAAAGCAGCAGCACCACCAGCTACACACAGAGACAGACACACGAGACGCCATTTTTCTCCCTCCCTTCCTCCCTCTCTGTGTGTTGAAATAACTCTCGACCCTTTGAGTCTCGCATTTGTACAGCGAAAAACTTGTTTTTTTATGATTTTTCCGCTTTCTGTTTTAATATTTCTTTTTGCTGTTTTAGTTTTCCTCGCTTTTTCCTCATGTTTTGTATGGCGAATGGAAATTTTCCATGTGAGTTTACACTCTGACGTGCGTAAAAGTTATTGTTTCAAATTCTCCACTTTCTATGGGAGTTTTGGATGCACCAGGACGCATCTCTCTTCCTCAGGGCTACAGTAACTGAAAGGGCAGAAACATTCGCCAGCAAATGAATTTGAAAATTGTTTTTCTCAGTCAGATCACATGCCTTTAAGTACAGTTGCGTTCACTCAACTACAATTACTTAAATGATAAATTCAAATGCTAGAAAAAAATCTTTAAAAAATGTTCTGCAAACCAATAAGCCAACATTTCCCATTAGACAAACTCATTGCAAAAAAAAAAATCATCTACACAAGGCCAAATACCCTTTGAGGTGAGGCGTAAAAAAATACTCTGTGTGTGTGTGGGTGTGTGTGTTGTGGTTGAAAATAAACGAAAGATGAAACTGCAACTGGAAAAATTGCTGTTCTTTGTGTCTAGTTACAGTTGGGGTAGAGTAAAAAGCGCAACGAAACCAACCGCTGGCAATAGAAAAACCCCAAACGGCTAAGCCCAGTCTAAAGGGTAGACAAACAGCTGGCTGTGGGCCTCCCCACTGGTTCCCCACTGGCCAAAAAATGCCTGAAATGGTTGCCATGCAAAGGAAATTCTCACAAAAGCAATGAAAATTTGATTTTATTACAGGAATTTTGATTGGTTGCACTAGCACAATGCAGCCAGCCTGGTTCACTGCTTCACTTTCCCCCCTTTGCCCCCCTGCTGCCCCCCTCTTAGCACATGTAAGCTAATATGGTTAATTGTTGCCATTTAAGGTTCGACTTGTAAGGAAATTAGACCGCACTGAGCGCACCTCCGCCTCTCCCCCCTGGCGGGCAATAACCTACAGCCGTTGCTGCCAATTAACCAGCACTTTAAATTTTAATTAGCAACCCCTGAATGGATGGGCCACTTAATTAATGGCTACAACTAAAGGCTGACTAGTCAGGTCAAGGGTCGATTGAGGCATCCACACGAAGGGGTGATGGACGTGCGGCGTGGCGGGGCGGCGGGACAGCGGGAAGGGGTGTCCAATTGATAGATAAATTCAGTCATAAATTAAAATAAATATAAATTAAGTGCGTCTTGACGGCACAAGGGTCGTAAAACATGCATTCCAAAGGGGGGGGAATGCAAAAAAAAATTCCTGAAAATATTCAGCTCATTTATCACATCCTTAAAGGGACTTGAATGACAAATGTTTGCCTTAAACTGTCGAGGAAACATGTTTGTAACTCCAAGACCTTTAAAAAGTATCAAAGAAACTGAGGCAACAGAGCATGATTCACCAGCCAGATGCGTTCATAAATAATTGGTTGAGTAAATAGAAGATCTGCAAATACAAGTTGCCAACCGCGTGTCTGTGTGTGTGTGTTGGTGTGTGTGTGTTTGCCATTTATAATTACTGCATTCTACAAGTACCAGGATGTAAGTAGGAGAAACGTAGAAAACGTAAAATGCAAAAGGCAAAACCTAATGCCAAACAACCATGAGGACAACGACAACAACCGAGCAAAGCAGCTCAGGCTCCAGGCTTGGCACTGGCTTATTTGGCCAACACACACACGCACACACGCACAGAGCCCTGCACTAGCTTCCTCTCTCTCTCCCTCTCTCTTTTATACATATGTAAAAGCCTTTAGCCACTTTACCATTGCCAAGCCACACTATAGTGTAGTGTTTAATTAATGTACAGATTACGGGTTTCCTTTTGTGCAATCAGAGTGCAAATCAACTGTCAATAAGGCACTCACACACACACACACACACACGCACACGCATGCACACACAAATGTTTCCTCTTGCCGTAACAAGTTTGGCATTTTTGGTCAAAATAAAAAGACTAAAAAATATATAGAGAAAAACCAGAGGGAAATTCTTGTTGACTTTTTGTGCCACTTGCTTGCTGTGGTTTTATTTTTTTCCCCTTTTTTTCCGTTTTTGTAACAATTTGTAGCAAATAAATTGGTAATTCGAGTTGCACAAGGCAATTACGCTTAACAATGTTGCGTATGCGTAATATTTGTCTTGCATTTGCTCTGCACTAAATAAAAGTAGCATACTTTTGGGGGTCAATTTAAATAATTACTTGACTGCATGGACACAACCAGCATAAATAAAATACAAATTTAAATAAAATGTAGCAAGAAATGATATATCGATATGTTATTCTATATTAAATATCGCATTGAATCGCAACAGCCGTAGGCATATCGATAATAGCAGATCATGTTGTTGAGAGTCTGGCAACCCTGTCTGTTACGAGGGGAAACACATTAGCAAAGATTTTAGATAATTAACTTCAACTTCAACACATAAATGTACATTTTATATTTGATTATTCGAAATCCACAACATTTAATTCGGTTTTTCTTTAGCCTGTTGCCAGGCCCTGATAGCAATAGTGCCCAGGGGGATGGCGACGGGGGGGGAACTGTAAATGCCATGCATAAGCCAAATTGAAATGTTGTATGGCGGCAACGTTGGAATGTTGAGCAAATGGGCAAATGGGCAAAGCATAAGCCGCTTAAAGTTGGCGCGCACTAAAATAATTTCAGTGTTAATTTTATTTAAAATGTGAAAACCGTGGCACAAAAAACTTTTGCCGCCAGCGTCTCTAATGCCAATTAGAGGGAAATGTTTTCTGTTTGCCAAATGGTTGGCAGACACGAGGCGGGGCGGGGCGGGGCGGCAAGGGAAGACTGGAAAGACTATGGTAACGATGGCCGCAAAACATTTCCCGATTAACGTCGTTGATTATGCAATTCCCTTTAATCTTTTTCAGCAGTCGGCGGCGGCGGCGGCGAATTGAATTGAACAGAACAAAACAAAACAGAACAGAACACAAGAGGAAAAGCTCTGAGTATCATTCAGTCATTGTTCCATGGCCATTAAAGGAGAGGCTGAGGGGGGCGGTCATGACTTGGTTAGCAATAACAAATCCAAAAATCCAAATGATTGACAGCCGGCGGCCAGCAGCCAGCAGCCAGAATATTCAGCACAAATTATGCACTTAAAATAAGTTTTTGCGTTTAGTCATTATTCAATTAAATTCTCCCAGCAGCAGCAGCAGCAACAGTAAGCAAAACCAACAACTAAGTGGGGCGTGGCAGCTTCAGTCGAAAAGTTCTTTCTTAGCTTTTTGCTGCCTGTTTTGCCTCGCAGCTGCCCCAGGGCCTCGAAAAATGTTATTGGCTGGCAAAAGACAAGCCACAATGCAGTGACGATGATGATGATGATAATTATGTTGCTCATAATAATGAGGAAGCGGATGCTGATGACTGATGATGGGAACAGGCGGCGGCGGCAGCGGCAGCGGGGCAACAGTCTCCGCTTGTTCGCTAACAATGTTAGGCCAACAATGACAACAACAATAACAACAACAATACGAATCTGATAAGCAGTTGGAACTTGTAGAATAAATAAACAGCTGGCCAAGCCCATAGCCGACTAGGCTATACACTTCAGCGATAGACAGTTGGGCCATCAGATTGTTTATTGTGCTTGTCAAAGGGCTGTTGGAAGTCAAGTTACCCAGTGGAAAGTGTCTTGGTTAGCGGGAAGCTCTTTAAAAGTTGCCAAATGATTGTTAGGACAACTCCGGGGCTCAGCTGTGTCAGTCAGACAGGACGACAACTGCGACATTCGGCCAATGTTTACACAGCCCCCCCTACAGCAGCAGCAGCAGCAACCGCTGGCGGATTTTATAGGCGCAAAAGTTGGCAAAAATTTAACTTTTAATTAAGCCAAAGCAATTGTTGTGGACGCCGTTGTCGCCGTTGTTGTTGCTGCCATTGCCGAGACAAGCAGGAGACAAAGGATGGCAAAACACAATGCAGCACAGCACTGGCAATGGCAACAGCAACGGCGTGAGCAGTAATTGCGAGCAGCCAGAGGCAGCAGCAGCAGCAACATGCAACAGGCAAACTTGACACAAAAACATGCCAACACAGAGGCAGAGGCAGAGAGGCAAGTAAAACAAGGCCAAACGGCCCAGAAGAAAATCAAAGGCAACTTCAATGCCAGCCAGACAGTTAAGCGCTGCAACTGTCCCCACCCCCCCCCCCCCCACGGTGTCTTCCTCTCTCTCTGTGTGTTTGCGTTGCCCGCTCAATTGTCCAAATGACAAGACAAACGAAGGAAACGTCTTGTCAAGTTGCCTTCCATGCAGGCGCTGCTTCTTCATGGCGTATTTAAGCCGCCTTGGGATGAATAGAATTGTGGGAGAAGGGGGGGCTTAGACTACTCTTGGTGACATAAAACCACCATCGAAT
This sequence comes from Collessia kirishimana, assembly GCA_035078785.1. Taxonomy (NCBI): domain Eukaryota; kingdom Metazoa; phylum Arthropoda; class Insecta; order Diptera; family Drosophilidae; genus Collessia; species Collessia kirishimana. The sequence continues at coordinate 11,713 of JAWNPV010000749.1, forward strand.
TGTCCTACTAGAGTCTCCAACGGTCAGCGGTCAACAAGGGCAGCCATTGGTTTTCCCTTTTGATTGCCATTGATTTCCCTAAACAGCGACCACAGCAAGCAACGTCGATGGTCTTCTTAAAAGTCGACTTTTAGTGCCACATAATTGTGGTCGTGCAAGTCAACCGTGAGGTACAATTAACACACACACACATGCACGTGCACATGCACACAGTGTGTGTAATATGAAATCATATGCATGCATAAGTATTGACCAAAGTAAACTCTAATTGGTGGTTTTTGGGGTTTCAGTTGGTCAGGAAACTTCCATTGTGAGTGGCAACGGGGCGACCAGTGTAAACAATTCCTTGATGTGCAATTAATTAAATCAATTAAAATTTCCTTACGCTCAAATGACGGAAATATTCAAACCAGCAACAATGTTGCCATATCAATCGATATATATGTACATCAAGCGATAGTTTTCTCTATGAGGAAACAATGGAAACGGTACAAAGCTGCTGGGGGCAAGTGGAAATGAAACAATTAGGTAACCATTAAGACATCCAATTGGCCTTTTTGACCATTTTAAAAGTCAACTCATTGCCTTTTGGCCAACATTCCAGCTTCAAGCATCGACAGCAAATAGCCTGGCAATGAGCCAATATAAAATCCTTCAACCGCATCAAGTCAAACTCTGTACAGAAGGAAAACCTTAAAAGAAAAACTTTAGCGGTGGTGTGTGGTTCAGGCTGCAGCAATTCCTCACGCTCCACCATATGAAGCGTTGGAGAGTTGAGGCTTTTAAAAAGTCATCGTCACAGATCCTGGGCCCTGTGGATGGGAAGCGGTTAAGGCAAAGTCAACTTGCCAGAGACGGCGGCGCATCTGCCAGCTGGAAGGCTGAATCCTGAAAGCTGAAAGCTTTAAGGCCCCAGACCAGTGCAAATTAAACGCTTAACTAACCATTAAACAAAGTTTTCTTGTAGCTTTGCGGTTTGTAGTTAATGCTGTTGATGTTGTTGCCTGTTTTTTTGCTGTTGTTTTATATTGTTTTTGTTTGCCGTTGCTTGTTATTTTTAATTAAGCAAATTTTCGGCATAAAACTTAAAAGCAACAACAACCAACGGCTGCTTAAAACACACAAAAATAACAACACACAGCTCTCATGCATCAATCTAAAAAGGAAAACAATGGACTGAACGTTCTGATTTCCATTTTCTTCATCATTTCCATCCAAATCGCCATCGAGGCAACCGCAAATATCAGACTTTAAAGCCTTCAATCAACCCTCTGCTGGTGACATTAACCACAAGCCGTTTTAATCCTGCCACTAGGCCCTGTCCTCGCCGCAGTGAGTTTCAATCATAAAACCAATTTTTTTTTATTTAAACTTCAAGTGTGAAAATAAAAATCAAAACATCAGCTTTGCTACTTGGCCTGATGGGGCCCACAGGCGGGGGGGAAGGGGGGTCCAATGAGAGTGGAAAATTAAGGTCAAATAGTGCCATGTTAAGCCGCATCAGATTGTTAATTAAAAATATTTTTAATGCCGACTCTTAACCCAAATCTGACTGAGTATCTGCTAAGGCCTGTGTGTGTGTGTCTGTGTGTGTGTGTGGGTGGGTGGAGTAAAAACAAATTTGTAACTTATTTATGGCACAACTAATGAAACAAAATGGCGTCGATTTACTACAAGTGCACAGAGGCGGCCAAAGGAAATTGGCCAAACAAACACACACGCACACCCACACACACCCACACAGCCACACACATTTGAGAGCAAATAAGATACAAAAAGGCAGCCACAAGCTGGCAAATATTTTAAAATTAAAAGCAAATAACCAGGCATCTAATCACACTAGACAACACAACTCTTGGTGCCTCAAAAGGTAAAAATTTTATAAATAAAATAATAAAAATTTCTATACAGCTGACTATGCTTCTCCACCTTACATCGATCATCATTGATTAGAGCTGAACACCCGGCTGGATCCTTGAGCAACAGAGAGGTGACCATCAGAGCCAAGTTGAACAGCCTTTGCTGTGCACAATTGTGTTGGACAGTGTAATGAAAAGGCCTTAAGGGTTTGGGAGCTTGAAAGATGTAAGAGACTTTGGCGTTTGTCTGCTTGGTTTTCTTTATTTTTTTTTTTTTCTTTTTGAAGGCCTAATGTCAGGCCTGAGGCGCGCATTATTTGTTTAATGTTTATGCTTGTGTGTGTGTGTGTGTGTGTGTGCGTGTGTGTGTGTGTGTGTGCGTGTGTTTGTCTAGTTGTACATTTATTTGGCCAACTGCCTTAAACCGCATGTTTTTCTTTTTAATACCCTGTGAGGACACATTAAAGTCTTTCAGTTTTCATTAAACTCTGCTGGGGTTGCCATATCATCATCACTGCCAATCGATTAATGCCGATTAATGTACGATAATAACAGTTAGACTTTCAGTGCATTTGGCTGGCCCACTGCAGCGTCTCACCATATCAGCTTTCAGCTTTGCATATAAATAAAAGCAAAAAAAAAAAAAAAAAAACGAAGGAAAATTTTCTGTAACAACTTTCTGACTGCCAAGGGGAGGGCGTATTCAGTGGAAGCAATTTTCACCCAAGAGGGGCGACACTGATGCCAAACAAGTCAAACTAAAAATTGAAAATGAGAAGCATCGACTGAGTTGATGAAATTCCAATTCACTGAGGCTTCCAGGAACAGGCTAATCGATATTTTTTAAATGACGATTAATGGGTATTGGGCAGTCGCTGTGGCTGTTTGTTATTTTAACTGTTGTTATCGTTGTTGCTACTGTTGTATTATCCGACTTTCGCTTTGTCATGAGTGCTTAATACTTTATTTTTTTTTTTTGGCAATGCAGCAGAGAATTTGTTAGTTGTTTTTTCTCATATTTATTTCTGTTGATTTTTTTTTTTTGTTGTTGTTGCTGTTGTGTGTTAAACGCAATATTTTTATCACTCGCATTGATATTGGCTGGCATTGTTTTTTGGTAAAATGTATGTAAATATATGCAGGAGAGTTTATTTCTGCTTTTTCTGTTTTATTTTTATTAATGTTTTAAATCGGAAAAGTATGCCAGAGCAGCAGGCCAACCCGGTTGGGTTGGGTCATCGCATCCGTATCGACATCTGCACATCAGCACAGTCGCTGCCTATCGCCCTATCGTTTCGAAAGCAAATCCATGGTCAAGCGATTTTTATGTGCCATTTTCAATAAACAGACGCACCTGACGGCCCGCCCACCCTCCATATCAGAGCAT
>JAWNPV010000755.1:0-14908 GCA_035078785.1 Collessia kirishimana
GAGCCATGCAAAGTGGTTGTCAGCGGAAGTATTTAAAGCTCAAATGGCTGTTGATTGCTGACAAGACAACAAAACACAAGACTTGAAGATGCCTTAAACCGTTAAGTAGCAACGCAATGTCTCCATGACAAGACAGGTTTCCAGGTTTCCTCTCAAGACATCTCAGCTCCCACACACGCGCCCACACACGAGTCAAGTCCAAGTCATGCTTGAATTGATTCCTGGCATTCAAAAATGATTGCATTTGTAGAGCCCGGAAGGGTAATTCAATTCCTGTACCCCACTGATGTAGGGTGGAAGTTAACCAACTGCTGTGGCTACTGCTTTGACCTGGAACTTTAAGGTGTCTGACCCCCTATTGGTGGACGCCACTGTCTGATAGGGTGAGACGTTACGATATGACTTTCACTTCCTCCAGTCAGGCGTAACTGCCACTCAATCGACCACCACAATGTTTCACCCACATTGAAAGGTTGTCAGTTGGATTTCAAGCCAACGCTTTGCCCCACCAGTGGCTCCAGCTAACCAACCAACCGCTACTGTTCTTGGTTCATTTGACCACCCTGCTGTTGAGCTGCAACTGAGTGCCAAATACCAACACCTCGTTTCACTTTCAAGCCAACGACAATGCTCGACCCCTGTGATCTGAACTGATCAGCTCTGGCTCTGTCTGAAGCTTTTGTTATGGGTGTTTTGTTTGGTTTTCAATTTATGATTTTTCGATGTCACGCACACTAACTGACACAGGCAGACACAGACAGACACATGGGCATAATAAGCCGCTTATGTTACGCTCTGTGTGGTTGCCAACATCACCATCAACATCATCTCAATGGGCTTATGCAAGCGGAGCCAAAAGGGCGTCGCGTCTCCAATTTCCCAGCTGTGGAGGTGGAGGTGGTGGTTGGCAGCTGTGGATTTGATAAGTGCAACTGTGTGGTTTCCACCAATTGCCTTGGCTTTAAGCGGTTAAATAGCCGAAACCGTAACTCTGACCAACCGAAGCAAAGTTACCCTTGCAGACAGCTTGAGATCATTAAAGTAAAAATCGATTCAATGACACAAACTTGAATTGCCATTAAGGTGAATCAATGTGGCAATGAAGACGGCAATTCAAGGATTCAATTGGTCTAATTAAGTGTTACCTAATGGCTGGTTAAGCCGTAGATACCCTGCCTAGCAGCAGCGTATGGTTTAACCAAAAGTGAATGGTTAGATGGCAGCGGTGAAGCCTTCAAACACTTCATTGATCTGCCAACAGCAGCGCTGGGTCGGCTTGGTCTTTGTCGCATATTCGATTACCATCGATGACTACATGGCATCGTCTCTTATGGTCTCCATGGTTGTGGTAATCGAAGCAGCACTTCCTCTAAGGGGTCAACCTGGTGTCATGGGTGGTTGGTTGCCCCCAAGAGGCACAGGCAGTAGGCAGACCCTAGAGACTGTCGAGAGCTTAATGCGATCCCCGTGACACATGACCCTTCATCGTTGCTGGTCTCTCTAACCCAAAAAATCATCTCAAATTACCACAGAAGCTTCTCCACCCCACCACATGGCCACCGCTCACTTGATAACATTTTGTTCACTTTATGTTCACAGAAAATCGACCCTTTGGCCCGCATTCAGGAGGAAATCAAGGAAGTGGTGCGTCGTGAACAGGAATATCGTCAGCTGGTCAGTCTCTCATCACCGCCGCCCGTTCAAGTGGAGTTCGAGGCCTACAGTCTCAAGGATCCATCAGCTGACAATGCAACGACAAACGATGAGACTGTCGATCAGGGCGTGCTGGTCACGGCCCAGCCGGTGGCCATACAAACGACCAGCAGCCTTCTGGTCCCCGTTGCCGTTGATGAGCACTCGAACACCCCCTCACTGGCCTCCAGTGTGAACAGCAACAAGGAGGAGAGTCTGGACGAGCAGCACTCCGATGACTCGGGCATTTCGGCTTCTTCACAGAGCGTCAAGCTCAATGCCGTCAACAACAACAACAGCAGTGACGGCCTAAAGGCCCAACAGCAGCCCTTGAAGGTGACGATTGTGGGCCGCCAGGAGCAGCGATATATCGGACCCAACTGCTATAATCTAACGCCAGAGCCACCGCAGCAGAAGCTCATGACCAGGACCATCTCCACCCCCCAGCTGAATGGTCTGCAGCCGAAGCGTCAGTTCAACTTCAATGGCGCCACCAAGGGTGTCATGCAACGTTTCATAGCCTCGCATGGTAAATTGCAGTTGGGAGCAGGTGGCGTCGTCACCAGTCCAGTCCCGGCCACACCGATACAGCTGAACGGCAACGCTGCTCCTGCTGCTGCCAATGGCAGTGTCGATAGCAATCAAAACACCCTGAAGCTAAACTCTCGCACGGCTCTGGCCTTCCTGGAGACAGGCGGCCCCTCGGTCAATACCAGCGTCACCCTGTCGCCGGCAGCCATCGAGCGTGACTCGGAGGGACGACCGCTGAGACGCGGCTATGTGCCCGTCGAGCAGAAGATAAAACGCGAGCTGCAGGACCTCAAGTCACGTGAAACCGAATTGAAGCGTCTGCGCAAGCTCAACAGACAGAACACGCTGAAGGCCACGCTGGATAAACTGTTAGTAGCCCGACCTGGGGGACCAGGAGAAGCAGCCACCTCACTAATCTTTCCCTCTCCTGACAGGCAACTTAGCACAGACGACGAAGCCGATGCAGATGCTGATAACGATGACGATGAGGACTCTGAGGTTGAGCATTGCTATGGCCCCGGTAAACTGCGTAATGCGCAATCCTCACAGGAGCTGGACAAGGACATGTAAGTGACTGACTAAGTCAGCAGGCACCAGAGTGTAAACTAATTTTCTATCCTCTTAGCAATGGCAATGGCAGCCTCGATCTGGAGTTGGAACTCTGCCATCAGGCATCGGCCAATCGCAGCCTCAATGTTGCCCATCTGGCCCATGCCAATGGTCATGCCCTGCGTCCGGCCATGTCGCTGGCCCAGCTCTGTGATCTGACGCCTGAGGAGGCGCCCTCCTCGCATCGCCTTATAGCCCAATGGGAGAGTCTGATCAAGAAAAATGCCGAGAGCAGCACCGTTGTCCTTGAGGCGGCCATTTAAGCGGGCCCATCGGACCAAGGACAGAGGCAACCGCAATGCCCAAAGCAGAGAGCACACCAAATTTATTAATTATTATTACTTGTATGTCCCCTCTCCCCCCCCTGTTGGTGCCTGGGCACTGACTGCACCTGCTTGCTTTACACCTCACCCATCAACGAATTATTTGTCAGGGCAACCACAACTTGTTCGCCTAAGGCAACCTCCTAACCTAACCTAATCGATTGTTAATTGTGTAAAATTTATTACAACCATGTCGTCGTCGTCGTCGTTATGTAAAAAGTCAAAAAAAAAAACAGAAAAAAAACCACAAAAAAAATTAAGAAAGATGAAGAAAGAAAGGAAGATAGAAAGGATATATGATGAGCTCTGTTGTATATAATTCTTATCTAACCGTTAACGAGCGCAAGTGCAGCAGCCGACTTGTCTGTAATTTATTGAAATCCACTTTATATATATAAAAAATATATCTGTATGGTAAACACAATACATTTGTAAACGATATGCGATTTAATAAATATAAATTTATTAAAAACGATTAAAAATCATTTTTTTACTGCCCCAGCAGCAGCAGCAGCTGGTGAGCGTTGCTCTGAAATATTTGAATTTTTTCACATACCCCCAAAAGTATGCCATGGATAAATTCGACAAGCAACAGCAGGTCAACAAGAGTGTTGCCAGCTCAGCGATTGTCTTAACAGCAAGGGAAACAAGAGTGTTGCCAACACCCAAGACAGATCGGTTGATTAGTTTTAGCCATTTTATTTACTACTAATATCACTCAGTTAAAAATCATTTTTTACTGCCCCAGCAGCTGGTGAGCGTGGCTCTAAAGTATTTGAATTTTTTCACAGCCCCCCAAAAGTATGCCATGAATAAATTCGACAAGCAACAGCAGGTCAACAGCCCAGCGATTGTCTTAACAGAGATGAAAGAGCAAGGAAAACACCCAAGACAGATCGGTTGATTAGTTTTAGCCATTTTATTTACTACTAATATCACTCAGTGTATAGACATAGACACATAGACATATAGACATTCATTCATACGACGCATTTCGATTTGTATTTTTTTCTTATTCTCTGTGGTTTGTTGTTGTTTCTTCTCTTCGAAAGAAACTTGAACTTGGTTGGTTGGGTGCCGGGGGTGGGGTTAGTGGGATTTTTGGATCATTGGGAAAGGTAAGGGGGGGCAAGAGGGGGCGTATATAACACTAAAAAAAAAAAAAAAAACAGCAGCGAAGGAAGGAGAAAATCGTTTGCTATTTGCTCGCCTGTGTTGCACTTAAAGCTAAATACTTGCAGCTGTGGTTTGTTGAACTATTGGGAGAGGGTGGTGCAGGTGGGGCTATGAGGGTTTGGTGAGTGGTTGCTTTATGCCACCGGCAAATACTCGCGCGACGGGGTAACCAACGGCACCTTAGGTGGCTTATAGTCATAGCCATTGCCATGGCTGGCATAGCTGCTGGGTCCATAGGGATTTCCGGCAGCGGAACCGCCATACGAATCCACAGCACCGGCCGAGCTGTAAGAGCTCTGGACACCACCGCCATAGGGGGCACCAAAGAGGTTGCCATTGTAGCCGCCCTGCTGGGGCACATAGCTGTAGTCATCGCCGCTCTGGCCGCTGCCGCGCAATGGACCGGCCTGATCGGGATTCAGATTCTGATTGAGGAACTGGAAACGGTTCTTGTTGCCCAACAGACTGCTGGGATCCACGCTGGGTCTCTGGCCGGCGGCAGCCAACGGTTGAGGTCTGCAAAGAGGCAACATGAGGAGGAGCTGGAGCTGTGTGGCCTAGGCTGGCTGGCTTACTCAGGTATGTCGAGGTCCAGTTCAGTGATGGGATGGTAGCCAAACTCATCGGCTGTGTAGCGGGTCTTGTAGCGTTTGCCATCGGCACCGGTAAAGGAATACGAACCGCTTACCACGAAGGTCTTGTCGTCCTTCAGCTTGCCCACGCGGCTGTCCTCGATGCCGTTCTGGGTCTGCAATCTGCAAATGAAGGGGAAGGCAAAGCAACATGATGATGATGATGATCATGATGGATGGCAGGGGGGGGGCTACTCACTCCAGTTTGAACTTCTTGCCGGCATTGATGTTCTGCAGCTTCTCGGTTCGGGCCTTCATGACATCCCCAACAAAGTGGACAGCCGGCTTGTCATCGTCAATGTCCTCGGGCAGCGTGTAGATGTCGCTGGGATTGTATTTGAACAGATCCACGTTGCGATCTGTCAGATGCTTGACATCGGCCAACGCCAAGGCGGCGAAACAAAGCAGCAGCTAAAGGGGGGCGGGGAGCAGAGGGGACAGATGATTAGTTGGATGTGGATGAGACGCATATAAATCACAGCAAATCGATGATCTTGGCTTTGTCTGTCGAGCTACCCTGGGGCTGTTCAATTGATGATTTCAACCCTCAACTAACTGGTAAATAAGTGGTAACTAAGTGGCCTAATTGCTGACTAAATTTAATCTGCCCTTTGGCCCTTTGAGAGCATAAATAACTGTTAATTAATCAAAGACGCCTTGGTTCAAACGTTTTCACAGCGTGCGTTTTGCTAGCGTTTTCCTGGCGTTTTGTTGGCGTTTTGCTGGCCTTTTGCCTTGGCGCAACGCGACGTGACGCTTTGTCTCGTGTGTTTTGTTTCGTATCGTTTACTTTGCTGGCTTTTGTTATTGTTTATTGCTGCTGCTGCTGCTGCTGCTAATGCTAATTTTAATGCCTTTTGATTTATTTGATTTGAGTCTGAAGCGACTCACTAATCGTTAAAAGCTTTAAACGTTTTCAGTGTTTGTCATTCGACTTTTCTATCTTTTATCTCTTAATCTTTCAACGTTTCTTATGCAGAGACGAGCTAAATTAATTTTTATTTAATTTATTTAAATATATTTTAAGATAATTGGGTTGCCAGATCCATCGAAGGATGCCGCTTCGAAGATAATTTAAATGGGAAAAAATTCTTTGAAGGCGAAGCCATTGGAAGTTTAAAATGTTTAGGGGAAGCTGGCAGTCGTTAAAACTTTGAAAATAAAATTTAATAGATCAAGAAGCTACCAGGGGGAGCACAGCTGTTTCTATAAAACAATCCCTGAGGCTGTTTTACTTAGTTAAATAAATAATTTGACTGCTAAAATGCTATTTACCAAGGCCAAGGATATTCTTGGAATAAATTTAGATTAAAAAACCCCATTTAGGCTGTCACAGGACCTTATGGAGGTCAACAGATCAAGCAGCCTATGAGTAACTCACTGCAGGACTCTGATCAACTGAGTTCTGATCTGTTGCTCTATATCCTTGATGAATTAAATATTTTTATAGGCAACACAGCTGTCCTGACAGCTTGAAAAATTATAGAAAAAATTTCCATTTCAATAAAGAAAATTAAAACTCTTTTCTTGGGTATTTTTGAGCGTAAGGACCTGTTAACTGTCCTTGTGGTTCACTGTGTTTCATATCAGAGTAAAAGCATCAGACAGCGTCTGTCACCATAAATCACCATCAAAAAAATCACTTTTTTCTCACTTTTCTTTATAGTTTTTCAATTTGAGTTTTTTTTGCTTGGTTTTGGGAGTTTTTTGGGGTTTTTTTTTGGGGGTTTTAAACTTACAAAACTCTTCATAGTTTGTGTGTAAAAAAATTGAATTTCTTTTGTCGTTGATTTCTTGAATCTTTGCAGCTGGACTGGGGCCGGACACACTGTGGAGAGCTGAGATTCTAACAAATAAATACAAACCGCTGTCACTTCTCGTTTCCTTTTATATGATCTTGTCCATTGGGCCAACGTCGGCGTCGCCGTTGGCGTTCACCAAAAAAACTTGGATGAAGAAGCTGCCCAAGCGCACAACGAACCCCAAGAGGCTCAGTCAACGGCGACGGCTACGCTGACAGAGACAGCAGCAGCAGCAGCAGCTTGGAAGAAGAATTGTTTTCACTGCTCTGCGCTGCTCTGTGGGTCGCCAGGGCAAATAGCTGCCCAACTAATCATTCTGGACCTTCAACATCCCCCCCCCCAAGTGGTTGTAACTGTTTTTGGATCTTGTTAAAGGGCGATCGATGCCAGCGTTTTGGCCTATGCGGCTCCCCACCTCTGTGTGTGTGTGGCTGTGTGTGTGTTGGATATCTGGTTTGTGGGGGCTTTGGGGCAAAAATAGCAGCAACAACAAATTAGAAAACCGCCATCATCACATTAGCATACACGTTTAATGATCTGAGTGTCGCATCGCCACATCGACGCACACGCACACACACACACCTGCACACACACACACCTGCACACACACCTGATCATCGTTAGATATTTTGATATTTTTTTTGCGTTAATTTTTTATAAAGCGAACAATTTTCGTTTCTTTTTTTTTTCTTGCCGACAGTTTTTGGCTAAACAGCGTCAGCAGCAGGAGGGTTGGTGATGCTGTGTGTGTGTGTGGGGCGGGTGGCGAGGGGAGGCTGAAAACATCTGCATATAGAAGCAGCAACAGAATCGCGCTAATATATGCGACGATTTGGCGATCTGGCGATTGTTGCTGCTGACCAGTTTGATTGTTAAGCGGCAGAGCAACTCGCTGGTCAATTGTTGTTGCTGTTGCTGTTGCTGTGAAATCGATATCACTACACACGCACACGCACACGCATAGACAGACGGATACACACACCCACATAGAACCATCATCGTTGTAGAATGGTGTCCAATACGACAGTTAGTGTCGCTTAAATTGTTCAAATTATGGCTTCATCCATGGTTGACTGGATCACTGAGTTCGCTGGTGATATGTGGTGATCTCTGGGGATCTTTGGGGATCGCTGGTGATCTATGGTGATCGCTGGTGATCTCTGGTGATAGCTGTGTGATCTCTGGGGATCTTTGGGGATCGCTGGTGATCGCTGGTGATCTATGGTGAAACCCTGAAGATCGCTGATGATCGCTAATGATCGCAGGTGATCTATGAAGATCGCTGGTGATCTGTGGTGATCGCTGCTGATCTCTAGGTATCGCTGGTGATCGCTGGTGATCTATGGTGAAACCCTGAAGATCGCTGTAGATCGCTGATGATCGCAGGTTATCTATGACGATCTCTGAAGATCACTTACGATTGCTGGTGATCGCTGAAGATTGCTGGTGATCTGTGGTGATCTATGGCGATCACTGGTGATTGCTGAATATCGCTGGTGAACGCTGAAGATCGTAAAAGATCGCTGGTGATAGCTGGTGATCTCTGGGGATCTCTGGGGATCTTTGGGGATCGCTGGTGATATATGGTAAAACCCTGAAGATCGCTGATGATCGCTGATGATCGCAGGTGATATATGACGATCTCTGAAGATCGCTGGTGATCTGTGGTGATCGCTAATGATCTCTGAAGATCGCTTGTGACCACTGGTGATCGCTGGTGATCCCTGATAATCGCCAAAGATCTCTAAAGCTTTATTAGGAAGGCAACTTAGTTCCCCCTTGATCTGATCACCCATTCTGCTTATCAAAACGCCCCTCTAATTCACAATAAATGCAGAAAAAACATCTCAACTGCAAGGGTTTATTAATATTCATTCAATTCGGTGAGCTGCAATGTTGTCACATTTCTCTAGCTCTGCCCTGTTGCCAGTTTTCAGTCACAGATATCAGATTTCAGTTACCAAAAATGCATTTAAAATGTCTTAAAAGGAATCCCGTCCTTAAATGGGTTAAACCTAAGCGCTGATCGACAGTTAAATGAGGTTTTGGATTGGTATTTTGTATGAAATGCAAGTGGCAGAAGCAGCCCATGATCTTGAGATGGCTAAACAGCCAAGGGAAACCCTTAAGGACTCCTCTTGACACAAGAGGGCACAAGTACAGCACCCAACTGTCTCTGATAGCGATAAACCACGTTTGAACGATGCATTGTTGATCGTCTGAAATGTGACAACTGGAAGTGGAATTTAAATTTAAATTTCCTGCGATTAGATTAGATAAGATGCGATGCGATTAGCAATTAGCAATTAGAATGTGAAGCTGATTTGAATGATACTTGATGTGAGCTAATTATAACCGATTGATGGTTGATTTTATGGTCTTGATGGTCTAGCGGGCTTGTTGAACCAACTGATGAATTCCTAATGGTTTTCCAAAGGTTCAACGTTGCCAGGTGGACTTTGCCTGTTATCAAGAGTTGGAAATGCAAATTGCAAAAATATTTAAGCATAAACAGCGGCGATTAGAAGGTATCCGACACCAACATCTGGGTGTTGACAGTGTCAATCGCTGTCGCTGCCGCTGCCGCTGCCAGACCAGACCAGACCGGACACGCTAATCGAGATGGAGAAACCATTAACGATGCTGCTTTTAATTTACGTTATTTTATGCTTCATGTTTAATGCTTAATAACTTGAACGAATGCCGCACGGCAGCACCAACAGTCGATCCCTGGGTCAGGTTTGTGGTTGCTTGATCGTCTGTCTGATCGCTTGGGGTCGCTGGTTGGTTGGTTGGTTGCTTGTTGCTTTGACAAATTATCTATCCACAGCAGAAGGGGGGCAATGCGAACTTAATGAAAACGTTAAACGCTTTCAACAGCTTGTCAGTTGGGCTGGGGGGATTAAGAAGAAGACGATGCTGATGAGGATGTGACTGTAGGCGAACCTTGACTCTTCAGGTTGCTTGTTGTGTGCCCAAAAGACCAATCGACTGATACCAAATGTCAGCTTAAGCCAACCAACCATTGGACAGTTGAAGTGTCTTAGGCAGTTACCAGTCGGTCAGCTCGATCAGCTCGATCGGCTTGATCACCTAGGTGATCGCAGCTGCCTTTAGAACAAGTTTAAGCAGAAAAATACCGCTACGGATAGAGTTACATCCACCAGATCGATGGGCATTAATTCTGGAAACCCGACAATCAAACACGATCAATGAAGCCACCTTTTTCCCGGTAAAAAAACGGCCCCTAAAACACACACCTCACACTGCTGTTGGCCATTATCACATTATTATTGCCCTCCATTTGGTTTTTGGCTGATTTGCAATTTTAATTCGCCAACTTGAAGATGCAAAAACAAAAAGAAAGTGACAACGGAGCTGCTGGCTCTTTGAACTGCGCCGAAATTTCGTCTTAATTCAGCCTCTTCGAGCAAAAATAATCAAACAAATTAATAAAGTTGGTAAATAAATTAACAATTATGAGGAAACACAAACAGAACGATGAACCAGATGAGTGGGAAACCAGATTTCCCAAGAAAATCAAACGTTCTAAGAACGACGTAGAATCAAGCGGGGAACTTGACATGACAAAGGGCCGCTGTGATGTCAACATATCGTCATCATTTCCTGTTTAGTGATCTTCATAAGCAAAATATTTATTCTTGGATTTCATACTTTGCAGCTCACCTATTAAAAAAACCTCTTTTTTTAAGGAGATTTATTTGCCATAAAAAATTATTTAAATACAAAAAGTTTGCATTGAAGTGTCTTGACTGGTTTCCTGTCTTTCCCGCTTGGTTTTCTCCAAGTGATCTGACTAGAAAATTAGGCCACTTGGACCAGGCCATGCAGCTGTCTTTGGGCATAAAATTCTGGGCAAGTTGCGCTATTAAGTTGGTGTTTAGCAGCACAGAGAAGCAGCTGAATGAGCCGAACTGAGAGTAAAACTCTGCCTAGAAGATTTCACAAGGAAGAAATCGTTTTGTCATCAAATTTAATGTATAAAAAACTCAACAGAACAGCAGACTGAAAGGCTTTGAAGAAAACACACAGATTCAACTGGTTATTTTGATATTTTATACTGGATTTTTGTTTTTTTTCTTTCGTTTTATATTTTGATCCATAAATTAAAATGATAATTTGAAATGTTTACAGTGTAAGTTGGGATTTTTTATATTTTATTTTATGTAAAACTTAACGGCTCCATTAGGTTCTCTCATTTCTATTCTCGACCGATGTGCGTCATGTATTTTTGTGGGCCCATGACTAACTGTAGCGAAAAGCACATAAATTAACTAAAAAAGTGACGCGAAACATTAGTTAAAAGGTTTGTTTTGTTGCTTTGACTTTGTTAATCAGTGGGAATCGGACCCTTCTAATGAGCTTCGACTCGTTAACCTCGTTTCTCGTGCCTCACGAACCATCAGTCATTTGTCCATCTCTAGCAGGAGCCACCCACCCAGCGATGATTATGATTCTGAATGTCTTTATAGGCGAAAGAGTCTGTCTGTCGGCTCATTTGCATGGCCTTTGTCTGTCCGTCCGTCCCCCACAGCATGGATGGAAGATTATTAATTCAAATTGGCTCTGATGGTTTATTTTATGGCTGCAACCATTCGGCATGTGCCGGCCCACTTATTGACAAGCTCCTACCAAGCTACAGACACCTTCAACTGGTCTGAGGGTGATCGGTGGTCCATTGGTGAACGGCGGTGAACGGTGGTGATCGGTGGTCCATTGGTGAACGGTGGTGATCGGTGATCGGTGGTGTGTGGACAGTTCTAAGCCATAAATAATAACTGGCTAGATGGTATCTCCCTCCCTCTCTCTCTAGCTATAGGAAATACACCGCATACGCAATGCGATCGACTCGACTCGGAGGATACCTCGCCCCCTAGACCCCTGGTTAAACCCCTTTACCCCTTGGGGGGAAATTCAACTAAAAGCAGAGGGAAAGCAAAGCATAAAGCTCAAGGGACTTGGATGTTCTTAGACAGCAACTAATATACTTTGAGCCACCACAGGGTACCTTAGAACACCGCTGGATAGGTGGATAGATAGGTGGGTAGTTGGGTCCGTCTGTCCGTCTGTAGAATCAACTAGAAATCGGTGGTTTTGTTTTTAAAATATCAGGTTTCTGTGGGACACTTTGTCGTTGCTTCGATTGATTCGATTGACCGGTTATGCATATGAAGAATCTATGAGCCTCGCCTGGCGCTGATTTTTCTGCTCCTTTTTATGGGATCTGTGTTATGGCTTACAAATAAATAATCCATAAAAAAAAACAAACCACCAAAAACCAACAACAAAGAAGTGATTTGCATAAAGCTAAATAGAAAGCTAAACACGTTTGGCTTTTACCACGATTAAATCAACGTTGAACTGCTAAGGCAAATCGCCATCCATCTGGCTATCTAGCTAGCTAAGTCTGTGTGTGTGAGTGTGTGTGTGTGTCCATAATGCGCATTATGTGTGTGTGTCCAAAGGCCATAAACTAGCCACGCTTGACTCTGGGGCTCTGGGTCTCTGTAAAATCGTATTTCAAAGCAGGCAGCTGTGAGCGGGTTGCATGCGCAGCCCATCAATCCATCTAGGCAGTCGCATCCCACCAAAACCAGAATTTAGCCAACCTCAGCAAACAAGCGATTAAAACTTTAGTTGGCAACCGCAGACAACAGCAGCGAAGCCAGCAGCGACAGAGGCAGAGCCCAGCCCAACCCAGTGCCCATCTAGCCGGAAAAAGCCGATCGATCTATCAAAAGTAGCCAAATTAACACGCGATAAAACACACACACACACACACACAGGCACACACACACACACAGGCACACACACACACACATACAGGCAAGCAGACATCCAGGGAGAAACGTTCAGCAAATGGTCGATTGTCTTTCTGGCTTTTTTTCCTTCCTTTTTTTTTATTATTTCATTTATATGTTTTTAATCTTTTTATTTGCTCTGCTCTCGCTCGCCTCGTTGTGTGTTTTGTTTTTTCATTATAATTTGAATACTAATTAAATTAAAATTTTATACAAAACAGCAACAGCAACGGCAGCAGCAGCGTCGTAGAGTCTCCAGCTAAATGTTAATAAAACAGCCAAAAAAAAAAAAGAGGAAAAAAAAAATGATTAAAACCGCAATCAAGTTGAACGTGGTTTATTCAATTATTTATTTATTATTTTATATTTCGAATTTTCCGCCATTAGCCCGAGTTGATTTTTTATTCATTTGAATTTGTCTCCGGTTTATTGAATTTTCAAGCTAAAAATAGCTAAACTCTCAGTGATCTTATGCCCCACAGCCAAGTGTTGTTGGGACCATTAAACTCAATCAGGCAGTCAAACTCTTTAGAATTTTATTTTAAATATAAACTGGAAAAAAACTTAATCGATTAAACCGCCTGAACAGCCTGCCTGGCTGTTAACTTTTTAGCTGGAAACATCAGAAGTGGAATCGTCGCTTGTAGGATGATTTTCAAGGGCAGCTTGGTGGCTTCTTGGGCCAAGGTTGGGCCAAGGAAAAATGTAATTTGATGAGCAGCTTGGAGAAGGTCCAAAGCCAAAAGCCGGAGGAGACCTCCCACTGCCAGAGTGACAAATTGAGGGGATTTAGTTGGCGTAGGGTTGAGTCTCCGCTCCATTCATTTATCATCAAGCAGTGAATGAAGCAACCAATTGGCCATCAATCTACCCACACCAAAAGGCTCAGACTACACCTCATAGTCTTCAAATCTTCTTTATCTTTGCATCGAAACTTCAGACCACCAATGAGTAAACAACACACAGAAACAGCTACACAGACAAGAGACCATAAACAATCCACACACACACACACACACACAGAGTCCACAACACTTGCTCTACTTCCCCAAAGGCCGCCGCCTTACAGCGCAGACAGCGCGACGACGATGGCGACAGCGGCTTCTACACTTGCGCATGCGCCAAGCTGAAAGGCACGAGCATGAGCGAGAGACAGAGACAGCAACAGAGTGGCGGATAGAGGAGACGACGAGGCAGAGTACAGTTAGACAGACATGCGCCAGCACAAATTAGCAAACTCGCACTGTAAGCGTCTGTGTGTGTGTGTGCGTGTGTGATGAAGAGTGTAAACGACGCGTGCGTCGCATGCGCAGCTCATTATTTTGACGTTTTTTTCTTGCTTCTTACACAGGTTGCTGTTGCTGTTGCTTCTTTTCCCCTCCCTCCTTCCCCTTTCTTTTGTTAATGATCTCTGGCTGCCTTTGTCATCTAATAATTCTTGCTTTAATGGTATGAAAAAGCAAAAAAGAGAGGAAAAAAAAAAACTTTATGAATTAATTCCCGTTGAGCTGCGTTGGCCTGAGGTGTGAGTTTGTTTAAGCCATTGAGCTTAACATAATTGGCAACTGTTGGCCAAATAAGCTGAATGGCTGTTTAGCTTTTTGAATTATAGAAGCTTCAATGCACTCAGAGAAATAATTGAAACATCAATTAAAGAAAAATTCCCCAGCAGAAACAATAAAGTTTAAACTTAACAGCTGACTCTGGCTGCTTAAGGGGCACAAATAATTTCCTGGCTGAAATTCCCTAAGGGTAGGTGGCTGGGAAATTTCCTAGCAATGAATTGACAGCGCAGAATTTCAAACTGAACAGCTGACTTTGGTGGTCCAAATAATTTCCTGGCTGAAATTCCCTACAAGAAGGTGGCTGGGAAATTTTCTAGCAATGAATTTCAAACTTAACAGCTGACTTTGGTAGCCCAAGTAATTTCCTATCTGAAATTCCCTACAAGAAGGTGACTGGGAAATTTTCTAGCAATGAATTGAGGCAAAAATTTGCACAGAATTTCCAACTTAACAGCTGACTTTGGTGGTCCAAATAATTTCCTGGCTGAAATTCCCCCAGGCAAACCAGGTGGGTGGGAAATTTTTCGTGCAGTGTGACCAGATCAAATGAAATGCAAAATCAAGATATATCGCATAGAAACCATGAAGTATGAGAAAAGCAAAACACGTTTGGCCATTAACGACTTGGCTCACCTGCTGAGCGGCTTCTAGGGATGGATGAACGGATGGCTCAGCAGGAACCCAAAGAGAGAGAGAGAGGCGGAGGGGCTGTGTCATTAGGCGATAAGCAGTCAGAGTGGGTGCAATTCTATGATG
>JAWNPV010000756.1:0-14878 GCA_035078785.1 Collessia kirishimana
TTCAATGTGTGACGTCACAGCAATGTTGCATCGAAACATTCATTTATTTATTATGAACAAATTTTCATATTTATGAGGTTCCAATCGCAGACCCCCAACCCAATCCCCCAGGCCTTTCGTTTGCAACATGAATTTTTTTTTTTTAAGCCACCGCCCTGGTCTCTCCCTCCCATTGTGATTGACTTTTATGGGTGTGAAGCGGTGAAGAAGAAGAAAAGTTGTGTGCGTGTGTGTGCACCTTAGAGGACCAGTTTTTATGTGCAACTACTTGGCAACAGTGTGAAGCTGGCTGTGGCCACCAAACCCAGTTATGACCTTGAGCTGCCAACGACATTGTCCAGCTTCAATCCTCAGCGGGTTATGGTGTCAGCAGCACAGGCCAATGGGTCTCTCTGTGTGTGTGTGTATAATGAGGGGGGCGCTCGATTCAAGCATTATGTATAGAGAGAGAGAGGGGGAGAGAGAAATAAAATTTAGTTTCATAATCAGTTGGCAGCAATTGAAAGTCTATAAAAATCAAAGAATATTTTTTGAGGTTTTTTTCTGGTTTCTTTCTGGTTTTTTTAACAAGCTGCGATCAACAGTTTTGAAGCTAAAAACCTCGTTAAAAACCTAATTAAGTTTTATTGTACAATACTTAAGGTTTATTAATGTTGAGCACACGATGCTTGATGGAAACCCAACCCTCGCATATCCGTCACATCCGCTAGTCGGTGGCTTGAGACTCGTCGAAGATCTCGAAGACAGCTAGAGTGAAAGGTGCAGCCGATAGCAGCGGCAAAAACTTGGGTTTCCACTCCCAGCTGCACCGCACCTCAATGTCTCTCTCTCTCTCTCTCTCTCAGAGGGGGAGACTTCCCACTTGGCCAAACCTAATTGAAAATTGTCTAGAATGTTGCCATTGCCATTGGTCATGGCATAGCCAAAGGCTGGGCTTTCCTGGCTGGGAGTTCCAGGCATCCATTCCAACCATCCACGTTGGCATTACAAATCCGCCGCTTAAGCAACTTCAAAGTAAAGTTGCAATGCGGCAGGGCAGGCAAAAAAAAACTAAAAACTCTCACGGCTCCATCAGCAGCAGCAACAGCAGCAGCACCAAGCGGCCTCTGGGACATGACAACTATTTTTGCTTCTCCCTTCCCCCGTCAAATACCCTGTACTTGGTGGCAATGGGTAGATTGAACTCTGTAGATGGCAAAGTGAAGCAATCTGTGATTTTACAGGGTATGGGGACAATCGAGTGTTGCTCTCCCCGTGTTGTGCTGATGCTGGCATAAACTTGACTTTGGACACAAACAGAATTGTTTCTCAGGGGCCATGGGGGGGATGTGGGGGGATGGATATTTGACTTGGATATTTGTTCTGTGCCAAAAAGGCATCAAAGCTTGCGATTTTCGTCTGTTGAGCTGTGTTGTGTGGTGTTGTGTTGAGGGGGGCACAAGTTAAACAAAGCGGAGCGTGACTAATGGCTGACCAAGCCCGATAGCTGAGCTCCGGGAATCGCCGCCGCCATGGCCACAACGTGGGAAAGCTCGCCCACGATGTGATCTCTTGTGTCTAGGATTTGGTTCGCTGGCATATAGCAGCTGGCAATTGGCAATTGGCAGCTGGCAGTTGTTGGCTAACAGGCTGCTTGGCCACTTGGTAGCTGGTGGCTGGTGGCTGGTGGCTGGTTGCTGGTCAAGTGAAAGCAGTCATGGTTGCATGTACCTGACGCTGCCTGCCTGCCTGCTCCGCATTCGTAATTGTTGCTCTGCTCTGCTCTGCTCTGCCGTTTGCCGATTCAAGCGTTGCTCGGTCGCTTTAATTGCCCGGATATTGTGAGGCTCTAGCGGTGGCTGCTGCTGTTGCTGTTGCTACTTCCAGTCTTTAATTGCCCAAGCAATGTACGCGGCTCTATTTGCATGCCAAGATCAAGTCAAGCCAAAGAGAAATAAAACCAAAACTAATGCAAAGCAAAGCACAGCAAGGCAACCAGCCAACCGACCAACCATCCAACCATCCATCCATCCATCTTATAGGCACCACAGTTGTCTGCCAAAATTAGAGACTCGATGGGGCATAAATGTATGGAAATTTGACTTGAAATATTCGTAGAATTTGGTAACATTACGCCAACGCTGCACATTATTGTTGATTATCATCTTCCTCATCATCATTATCGACGAAAACTCATCATCAACACAATTTAAGGTCAATGGAATCTCTAGGCAGATTCACTACATCGCCAAGGTTTGTTACACTTTATCAAGGCATTTGTAACTCCAACACGATCGACAGTTGATTGCTGATCCTCTTGGCTAAAGGAGACAGGTGAGGGTATGGACACTGGTCAACCAGTGGACAATCAAACTACTTTCTTGTGTCATTCTCAAGCCTACACAGATACCCTTCCTCCTATATATAGTTCAGACATTTATTCTATTGTTTCTTCTGGCTTTTTTTGTTTCACTTTTGCCAAATACAAATCCATGTTAACCAAGCTTTGTTGGTTGTTATTTGTTGGCTCTGCTGCCCGCATCAATTTGGGCCACTTTTAACATTTTGGCCCAAAATAGTTATTTTCTTTGTTGGTTTTTGGAGATACTTGTAGGTAGGTCTGTCGGTGTGTCGATGTGTCCATTCAACTGGAACTCGAACTGAAACTGGCTCTGCTCGATGGTGTTCAGTGATCAGTGGTCAGTGGGTGGGTGGTTATTGTTTCTGTGATTTTGTATTTTTGTAGTTTTTTCTTGTTTTGTTTAGAAAGCAAAATAATTGCCTTTCAGCTTTGCCGTCTTCTACTTCGTCTCCCTTGCATTTTATAACTTAAATTATTTTTATCTATAGTTGGTTGGCCTGCCTATAACTGTAACGACAGCAACGACAGCAACAGCAACTGAAACTTAATTTAAAAAAGCAAAACACTAAAAACCATACAACAATGGCTGCTTAAGTTATTAATGAGTTGGGCATTCACTCCACTCCACTCCACTCCACTGTCTGACTTCATTGTTAGTTTTATTGATTATTTAAAAAACTTTTCAACGTTCGGTTTAGCCCACAACTTTTACAAATTTCGCAGACAAATCGTTAGGACATTAGTTGGGTCTTGTGAAGAGAATAGAACTTTGCACCGCCGTTGCCCAGGGTCGTTCGATTCTATTGTTCGATTCGTTTGCGAAGGTTGCGCTGCCAGTCGAGCAAAAAAAAATCATTAAAAATGGAATCTTAACTTTGCTTAACATTTCATTAGCCGACTTTAATCTAAGCAATTTTTTATCCCCCATTAGTGAGAGCTTTTTTCCAGCTGAGTTTTTGCAGATTTATTTAATTAATTCTCTCTGGCTTTGGTTATCGCATTTCTGTTGCCAATTTACTGTTGCCCTGATCGGTGCGGCAGCTTTTGGTACTTGAAGAGCCGAGTTTAAAGCAATTTTCGTTTCGGCTTTGCCTCCTCGATCACTCAACACAACAATTCAACGCACCGCACTTGAAAATTATTACGATGCCAGAGCCAGAGGCAGAGCCGCATCGCATCATTATCGCCAGACTTTTTAAATCCAATTTTGCACCGACTTCGATTTGCCACACGTTTCCCTTGCCTGCCGCCCCCCCTTGCCACGCTTCAATTCACTTCATCTCACCACGCATCAGCCGCAGCCGCAACACCCTTCCCCTCCTTCCCCTCCCTTCGCGGTACCAAAAGGAATTGAAAGTGCGCACCGCACGCGCAATTAAGGCCAAGTGCGAAAAAAAATACAAATTTAAAACAACAAGAAAACAAATTCAAAGAAAATAATAAAGAAAAAACAACAACAAATTGGTTAAAAGTCATTCAAAACCAAAAACAAAACGGCAGCAGCAGACAAAAGTCTGAATCTAAATCTAAAACCTGAAGGCTAAAAAGAAGCAAAAAAAAAAGCTTCAAAAAAATGTTTTTTTTTCGGGCGAGCAGGAGGCAGAGGGAGGGACACTGTGGCTGCGGCTGCGGCTGGGGCTGTGTGAACGGCTTCGGTGAAAATCAACATACAGGTTATATAGATTTATGATCACTTTTGATAGTGTCCACTCCACTCCCCTCCATGCCACTCCCCTCCACTTTGCTCTGCTCTGCTCTGCTCGTTAAATGTAGGTGAGAAAAATAAAGTGAAAAGCAACGCATTGGGCGCCAGCGAAACTTATCCGCTGACCGATTTGCTTTCGGCCAAGACCAATTGATTGAGGTCATTGAGAATTGCAATGGGATTAACCACTTTAATAGCCAAGAAGTTTCAGCCAACTAATCGCTGCGGTGCCCCACACAGCTGACCAGGGACAGTTAACAAAAAAAAATGATTAAAATTGAATAACAAAAATCAAGAAAATATTTTTGATTTTGTTAGATAGAGAATTGATTAGGCTTTCTAGGAAAAATAAATTCATTTCAGGAAAGACCATGTCTAGGGGGGTTTCAGCCCACAAAAAGAGAGGTTTGTGGCACTGAGCCGTGTATAGAGAAGCGATGGCTGACGATTCTGTTGTCTGTAAAAAGAAAAAACCCAAAACAAGAGCTTAAAGACTGCCTCGCATATTTCTAGAGGCTGACCAGGGCAGCGGCAACCTCTCTGGTGTTTTTTTTTTTTTTTCCATTTTTTTTTATATATTTTCTTTCTTTTGGTTTTTGCTACTTTGGCCAACAGGTTCGTTCGGTCGTTCGATGTTGAGAAAAAGCCAAACGGCTCAATAATCGAAGACCTGGTTGGCGCTCTTGGCTCTTGAGGCCTCCAACTCCAACTTGAGCTCGAGCTCCAGCTTCAGCTACAGATTCAACTTCAGCATCGAACAGCAAAGCCGGATAAATGAGGACAACAACAGCAGCAGCAGCGGCGACAACTTTAATGAGGTTATGTCTAGCTAGCACACACACACACACACACACACACATACAAGTATTATGTACATAAGCACACAAGTATATAGCTTGCGGTGCACCTATGTGTGTATGTGTGTATGTATGTCAGCTGGACATGGGCTACAACCAACCACAACAACAACAGCCCCAACGTCAATCATTCACACACACACGGGCACACACACAGAGGCCAGACCAGTCAGCAACTAGCACTCCAGCTAGACTCAGACCTGCCAGCCTTGCTTGCCCTAAGGCAATTCTCATTCTCATATAAAAAAGCCCCAATATCGACAAATAGACGACCAATCATAAACAATTTATAAACAAATGGTTAAATAAATAAATTTTTCATTGTTTACTTTCGTAAATAGTTGGCTGCTCACCCTTTAATTGCTGGCGTCAGTTTTGGCAATTGTTGTTGTTGTTATTGGCGCTCTTTTTGCTTTGATTGCTGTTTACCAGAGTTGCTGCATATTTTTTGTAAGTTTGCACAAAGTCGATATCATTTTACATCAACAAAAAAAAATTCCATAAAATCTGCTTTTTTCCTTCTTTTTACTTTTACTTTGCATACAAACACACAACAAACATTAAAAAAAAATGAACAAATAAATAAAACTATAACAAAGAAAACAATTTGTTGCAGAATTCAACAAAACACAGCACAAAACAGAACAAAAAAATAACCGTTGCACGCCTGCGCTTTCAAATCTTGTCAAGAGTCTTATTGGAGGGACTGCGGTGGTGCGCCGAATTCAACTTTCACGCACGAGCGTTCAAAGCAAACTGACAGCAACGGACGACAGCAATAGGAACAGCAACGATAGCTGGCAACCCCAGCAGGCACAAGTCAACTGCGCACCGTGGTCAAAGTAATATGGAAAATACCAATTAAAATTTATGTAACGTAAATAATTTCAATATTGAGCAAATGGATAAATTTATTGAATATCAAATCAAAATTTAATATGTTAGCCTCGCATTACACATATATTAATATTAAAAATAATTAAATTTTATTAATTGATCATATTGACCACTGTGCGTTGTCAGGAACAGCCGGCAGTGAATTGAACGGCAACAGTTTTCAACGATCAGCTCTAGCTATTTTAGCCATTTTATAGCTAAATTGTGATGCTCCATTCAAACCTTTGTCTAAGGCTTTGAATCTGGCTTCAAATATTAAAAAATTATTCGGATGAGAGCAACGAACTTTTAAGCAATATGTTTGGCCAAGACTTGCTGATAGGAAAGATACAACCATCTAATCTACAAGGTTATGATCAGCATCTCTGATAGGCAGTTAACACAGACTGCTGCGGTAATAACAGTCAATGTTTTTCCGGTTTGTCGGCGTTGCCAGTGCGTTGCAATTATGAGGCTGATTAGCTGCCATTGCGCAGCCCGTTGCCGTTGCCCGGGCTAATTTCCTTTAATTTTGTGGCTTTTTCGCATATGGGTTAAGTGCAGGCGTAGATAGATAGATGAATGACTGACCAAATGGATAAATGAATGTGTGTGTGCGTAAATAAAATCCATGTAACCCATTAATGCATAAATATATCGATAAATTGTATCTATCAGCTTCGCACTCTCGCAGCAAGAAGCAACGGTATTTTTTATTGTTTCTTCTTTGTGGGTGTAAACAATGGATGCAAAAGAAAATATTGTTAATTAAATTTTATTTTTTTGTCTCATTTCTCTTGATATCGAATGTCTCGTAGGTGTATTCCTGAATGATTTTAAGGTTTTTGATGATAAACTCCTTGATGGCTGCTATATACTCGGCGGCTGTGGTAATCAACTGCTTGAAGGCTTCTATGACCTTGCCCTCGCCCTGCAGCTGGCCCTTGTAGAACTCGTCGGAGACTTCAATGATGTAGCCACGCAGACCCATGATCTTGGCCTGAGCCAGGGCGAAGAGCTCAAAGGCTTCTTTGGGGATTTTCTTGCCATGTATTTCAAAGTCACACGACATAATGGTCGGCTGTTCAGCTGGAGCAGTCGCCATCGTCCAATTGTTTTAGAATTTTGACAATCGAAAAGATCGTTTCGAATGAAACAGAGTTTGCTTCTGTGCTACACAGAATCCAGGGCCTGCTAGAGTCACACCAAACACCGGATGGAGCTGGCAGCTTCAAGTCTACTGACCCTAAGCTAATGTGCAGGCTCTAAAGCGTAATTGCGGCCAATTATCGCCGGGTCTAATCAACGCATGGGATCTACAGGTAAAGCACTTAACATTACCCAAACAGCAGAGACAACTAATTGATGGAAGTAATAAATATAAACTTATTTCAAGCTGGGCAACAAAAGTATAAAAAAAAAACAACAACAAATTCAATTTAGATTAAAATAAATATCAAATTGTAAATCACAAGGCAGTTTCAAGTCTTTGGCGGTGTCCCCTAGGCTGTAGACTTGTCCATATCTCTCTATATCTGGTTAAAAGCGATTTATCTCAACTTTATCTTTATCTTCCGTTTGGATCTGCTTTTGATTTAGATTTTGCTCTGGGTTACTGGCAGCTTGTACCGCTGACATCGGCACCAGAACTGGCACCATGGTACGTCTGTATGTGTAGGGATAAGAAATAGTTATGAATTAAATTAATTACTTAATTAAAGGTTTGCAGAGCGACAAAACACAAAGCAAGCAGAGCAACTTTGACTTGGCAGAAAGTCAAATACCCTTGCAGCGTTCATTGGGGCCTGTTACTTGGCCTAAAGCACAAAAACTACATTTTTAATAGCTAGCAGCGCTTGGTGTTTCTCTTCACCTTTTTCTCTTTCTGCTAGGTTGAACGTAGCATGTCTTAGCCTTGCCCCAGCCTGACTACCTCAGGGTAAAGCTGTCAACCTTTGATGGTTTCTCCACGGCACGTGATGGCAGGCAAGTGGAGCTGGCTTCCAAGGAAAATTACCCCTCACGTACACTTATCTTTGGGCAAATTTTCTCACAAGCAAGCGCAATTACAACATAAACACACAGACACAAAGCGGCGATAATGAATTAATAAGAAGACATGACAGGGTCAGATGTTGTACAGATATATTTTCGTGTATATTTAATGGATTCCTGTAAACAATTCGATATACGTTTAAGCAGAATGTATTTTTCTTTTATCTGTGCATAAGCGGTCAGCTGAGATTAGCTTAGTTGATATAGTTATATGGATGGATACTTTATATCATAATACATATAAAAAAAAAAAATGAGATAGAGAGAGAGAGAGGCGGGTGGGGTGTACAGAAGATTCTTCATTTAACATTGGTGACCCACACAGAAGCCATGAGAATTTCAATTCACAACACACGATACAGAAACGATAAGTTCATAGACATCAATAGACGGATGAGAGGAACCCACTGCAGGGCGGTACTTTACGTTCTGCAGATGGAAAGCGTGTCGAGTAGGAAGACAGCCCCATTGATTATCATCAGGGAGCCGGCAGCAACGGCATAACGCTTGCGATCTCCCAGAATGGTAATGGAATCGTGCCACTCATCAATGACCAGGGCACCGGAGGCCACGAACAGCACACAGCCGAGCAGAGAGATTAGGGCATTCAGACGCTTCTCCACAATTGAGTTGATCACATGACCTGCGATTGCATGAATATTGAAATAAAGTTACACGATCATGATCATTGGGATGATTGGGAACTTACCGATCAGCAGAACACCGCAGATGATCGTGTAGCCTCCAATGGTGCCGCAAACGATCAGGGGCCGATGGGAGAGAGCTCCAACCGACTCGTGCAGGGCAATGCAGGCAATGGCCAAGGCCTAGAGGAGTTAAAGATGATAAAAGAAAAGAAAACGGCCAACATGGCAAATTAGTATGTGAGTTGATGAACAAGAAGGAGGACAGTGGTGAGTGCTGAGTGGAGGCAACTCCAACTAGCTGACTATGTTATACTCTATGAAATCAACACTCCAAAAGTCATCAAAGATTGCGAGGCAAATAAAGTTTATTGAGCTTGGAGAATGACAAAGATATCGACTATAAATATGACCCCATTGACAAGGGCAAATACTCCGGCAGTGAGAATGCTGTTCTTATCAGTGGGCTTCTCATATGTGTTCATCCATTGATCCAAGATGATGGCACCGCTGGAAATAAACAGCGCACAGCCTGCCACAGAGAACAGAACATTGATGCGCTTATCAATGTTGGCGGCGGCCAAATGACCTGAAAAACAGCAGATTGATCAGGCATCTCCATGTCCAGAGAGCGAAACCTCGGGGTTTACCTAGGAAGAGGACAGTGCAAATGATCAGATAGCCAGTGAGAGTGCCGCAGACCAACATGGCCTGGCTGGTATATCTCTGATCGCCAACGCTCTCGATCAGTATGATGCTGGTCACAGTAAAGGCCTAGGGAGGGCCGCTCAAAACAACTGCGATTAGTCCGGCTGACAGCGACAGGTTATATGGTGGACGGACAAACGGGGAGACAGGAGAGCAAGGCAAGAGGCAACAGAAATCAAAGTGAAAATCAGAAGCATTAAGACCAAGGCAGATAGATATATAGATCATAGATATCACAGACTGAGACCGGAGATAACCAATTGGTAACCCCACAAACGATAAGTGTTTACAGGAAGCGGAAGCACTCAATGGGTGATTTATGAATGAAACAGCGTTAAAATCATTTCGACTTTATTATCAGCACTTTGTTTTGGATACTTCTCATTCATGAAGCTCAGAATAGTTGTTCTCTTCTGCTTTTCCACAACAAATATCTGGGAAAAACCTGGCCAGGTGGCGTCTTTGGTTTATTGATTCTCTGTAGTGCGAAATAACAAACAAGTTGTCTGGGAATTACCTGCCTTCCCCCATGTTGATCTTATTTAATGGGAAAATAGGCAAACAAAAGTCTCCCTGATCAGCCTGTCTATATAGAAAAATATATTTTAACGCGATTGTCTGCATGATTTTCAGAGTCATAAATCATCAAAACGATAATATTTTGTTGGCCCAAAGTCTATTTGACTTAACTGAGCTCAAATGGCACAAAAGCCCCTTCTAATAAAATCTTATCGTTGCATAAATTATACACAGAATAATTACACTTGAAAAAAATCCACCTGATCAACAGGTCTTTATAGTCTTCGATTGGCATTGGCTTAAAATTAAGGCGATTTATACCCAGAGGGGGGCCCTAAGCTTAGCTGGAATTTATTGGTTAATTAAATTGGAATGTTTTCGGCCCTTTTTTTTCCTCAGTGTATATTTATATCTACATATTAAAAGCCATTTGATCCAATTAGCTCATCGAAATATGAAATTCATATAGATATTTCCATTGATATGATAAACAGCGGCGAATGGCGTCTCAAATGCTTGACTTATGAGTATTAACTAGTCAAGCGGTTAGCTGGGGTGGAGGGTGGAACACACCCCTGTGTGACATTCAGTCAATCAATCAATTAGAGAGACGCTGTTAGCAGCTAATTGCAATGTGTCCAGGCTAAGTGAGCCAGGAACCCGCTTGTTCCGGGAAAGTGTGTCAATGCCGCACCTCCAACACCTTCGATAGAGGAGCTGCCATCATTCCCAGTTGATTGTTTGATTTGTAAGACGATACGGGACAAGGACGGAGGCATAAATATTGTATAATGAAAGGTCATTAGAGCGTTACAAAGCGATACAACCAACGGACAGGAATAGATGGGTGTTTGTGTGTTGTTTGTGTGAATTAAGCTGTTTACCATCCACATTAGTGGGAATAAAAAATTGCCAACGTCGTCATTAATATCCCTTTTGATGTATCTTCCCTGCCCCCTCCCCCATTGGGGGGCTTTCAAGGGCTTCTTTATAGGAAATAGACAATCCTTGCTGATATCATTTGGTTGCTAGGCCCATAGGAGTTGTAGGAAGAGGATTAAAGTCTGAATTTATCACCTGAGACACCTTCTAGACCAAAACACCGCCTTCCCCTCTTTGTAACGCCACTGTTTCTAACACTAAACTTTCCACTCATCGCATACCAACAGGTTTAATCAATTTCCTTGGCAGTTGATATTTAAAAATATTTAATTTCTCCACCACAATTAACCTGAGCTACTCTCTGAGGCGATTCATTAATTATATCGACACTGACAAGCCGCCTTGACACTGACCAGTGGCGCGCTGAGGCCCGAAACTGGCCAAAAGAAAATAAAAAAAATTGAAACAAAAATCATGATTTATAGGTAACTAAATGTGCGATAAATATGCGTTTAAGATTCTGATTTGCAGTTCACCGGTGTCTATGGGATCGTAAAAATATTTATGAACCGTGTTGCAGGCCTCTGCGAGGAGGCGGCACTTGAGCAACAGGCGGGGCAGGCAGGTAGGAAATTTCAAGTCAAAAGCAAACAACAATCGTCGTCTTATCTTCAATGATTTTTTAAGCTCACACGCATGACCAGGTGAAGCAGCGACTGGGTCGGTCGACTTGGAAATTGACTTTTTAATTTTTTTTTTCTTTAATATTTGCTTTTGGCATGACTAAGACCATCGGCCAACAGCTGCTGTTGTTCCGTTCTGGCATAGAGCTAATCAAGTGAACTAATTACCCATGTACGATACTCTCACTATCATCTTCTACACACACACAGTCGCACACACACTTATACACTTGTTGTTTGGAAGCTGCAAGGCTAGGCAAACCGCAGTAAGTGTAGTGGGGCGGCGACTTTGATGCTGCGCACATGGCGTATGCGTAATGGTGAATGCCTATGACTATGACATCATCATCATCATGATGATCATAGGCTACGTGCTTAGCCTAGCCGTCTGCCTGCCTAGGCGTGCCGCAGCCAACGCCATAAACTTTGTTTTTTTTTTTTTGATGATGATGTCCGCCGTGATTTTGTTTTCAATCCATAGGCGGCTTAGTCATGGTCAGGTGGGAAGCCAAGCTTTGAGCTTTTGTATGTCGCATGTGAGGTGAATAATAGAATCGCCAAGCAGTTTGGAATGCCCGATGGGTGTGTCAATGAAATGCCTCCTCCCCACCTGGTTACCTCGCCTCATTCAACCCCCCCGGAAGGTAATAAACTTGATCAAATGGGTCAGAAAGCTGTGACACGAATTGAAGCTTGAGGTTTGTGCCATGCAATCGACCGTAAGTTTGGCTTTGCAATATTCAATTCGGGACTAGAAGATCCTAAGGCAACTGCAGAGCACAGATCGAGGGGTATAAAGACCCGCTTCATTGCCTTAATGTTGCTGACAAAGCTAACAAAGCACAGAGCGCAGAGAAGAAAATACATTTCAATGCAGATAAGCCAAGAAAAATATTTAGATTTGCATTACTCATATGTAGTATGGAGGATGCAGTGGGTGGATGGGACAAGGCGAGGCGTTGATAAGAGTAACAAAGTCATCAGCCATTGTGCAGGGTATTAAAATTTCTATTAAAATTCGAGTTTCTCATGCAATTTGTTTAAACGCAAATTGGCAAATCAGTCAGCAACAATGGCAGCAGCAACAATAAATATAATTGAAATAAAATGGAATCAAAAAAGAGAAGAAAAACAGCTCTGGGGCTGTCATGGAATTGAATTAATTGGAATTAACCAACGGTGACATCATAGGATAATGTGGCCAACAGGAAGCGGCCTCGACCCGCTCGCTCTTCAGCTAACCCAAGCTGAGATCCCCCCAGCGTCTCCAGCTCAGAATTTATTTAGTCAAAGAGACGCCCTTGTTGTTGCTTATGGTGGCGTCAGTCTGCATCTCACGTCATCATCATCATCATCATCTGTGAGTTTCTTGCTGGATGAATGCTGCTCAGGCCGCTTTGCCATTAAAATATTAGGGTATTACGCAGTGGAAAAAAGAACCCCAAAATATAAGTAAAACAAGAGCCAAATGAAGTCATGAAATAAACTTGGACCTGGCGTATAGCAAACCGGATCTGCTCTGAGTGAATTAGAGGGGCTCAAGCATTAAATTTTAACTTGCGATCTGCAGTGAGTAGCTTGGCAGCTGGTGGTTCTAATGCTTCATTCATTCATTCATTAAAACGGTTATCAGGCTAATGAAAGGCGCTGGAAAGCGCTGTAAAGTCAGAAACCCAATGAAACTCGGAGGAAGACATTGAAATTCGTCTTGAATTAATTGATTCTTGGCCAACAAGAGAATTATTAAGAGAAGAAAAGAGAAGCAAAGAGCAGAGGAGAGAGAAAAGCGCAAAGGACAACGATCCTTCCAAGCAATAACAGCACAGACACACACACATACATAGATAACTTCCAAGATCCAACTTACCAGCTCAATGATTTTCAATAGCAAACGATTGTTAAACTCCATTCTACTGCTGCTGCTGCTGCTGCTGTGAGTTGCCTGATGACGTTTGTCGAATTTCAATTTCAGCTTTGTTGACTTTGGCTTTTGCTTTATTTATTCTTTTGTTTAGTTTTTTTGGGAACCCAACGTGTTGCTTCCACGACGTACGCGTTCGAACTGAAACACACAAATTTCCAGCGCACGCAATTCAAAGCTCATTCAGCTCAAGCGTCGACGCCGGCGTCGCAAAAAAATTACTGTTGCCGCCGCCTAGTGGTTGTTGTTGTTGTTTCCCATGGATAATTCTGCTTATCAAAGCCAAAACCCTGAGGTGTGAGTGCGACTGAGAGGCAAATAGGCAGATCGAAAAGGGAGCAAGTGAGGAAGAAGCCCCAACAAAAGCAGAAACAGAAAAGCATAGAGGAAAGGGGCGGACGATTCTGTTGAAATACATAAATCTTTGTTTATCCCTTACACTTTCGTCTGATCTTATATCTGTGTGGCTATGGGAATGCAGCTGAGCAGATGGATTTCGATTCCTGCTCAGAGGGAAAAACTTTTCTGTATTTAAAACAAATTTATTTACTTACTAATTAAAACCTTAACAATAAAACTTATCTATGTATGTACATAGGTGTCGTAAGACTTGGGTTCTAGGTGAGTCCTAATGGAGGATTTCAAGAAACGCCGCCAAACGAGTGGGACAGCGTACGTTCCGCCTCAAAGACGGCCACAAACTGTGGCTCCAAGGTGGCCATTGCCCTGCGGCTGAGCGTTGTGATTTCTTTGGGGTCGCCATGGGCCCTCTCGAAGGTGATGTAATCAATCCACACCTTTGGCTCCTGTTTGCCAAAATGCAGCGCCATCTGCTCATAGCACATGCGCCAGGCCTTGATGTTGATCAGATCCTGGAACAAGACAAGACATTGGGGTAAGCGAGACAGTTGCATGTGAAATCGCCTGGACTTACTGTGGGCTTCTGGCTGGCCTCCAGCTGGGCCATGCAGCGATGCATTTCCAGCGACAAGGGTGGCATCAGACACAGCGCTTTGTACTTCTCGCGAGCCGCCGTCGCCGACTGTGTGCGCCAGAGATAACTGAGATAATCGCTGCGCAGCTTGACAAACTCCGGCCACTTGGCCTTGCAGGCCTTTTCGAATATCTGCAGGACACGCTGCTTGGATACGCTATCCAGGCGAGCACTGTAGTAGGCCACCGTCTTCTGCCAAAGCGGCAGTGTGGGATTGTCGGTGATCACCTCGTTGAACAGCTTTTGGACACTGGCCTCGTCGTCGTAGACAATGTGCGTTGACAGCAGGAGTTCGTGGATAGCCGATGCCGGAGCGTGTTGTAGAGCTTCTGTGAGGATCTTTACCGCTGTCTGGTGGCTACTCTCGGACTCGCTTTTGTAGAGCATCTTGCACAAGGTGGCGTAATGTCGCACAGGCATCAGCTTAGATTGATGACCCTCCTGCAGGGCCTCGGCCAGGCATTGCTTCTTGAAAGCTCGCTCCGATTTGTTGTCGCTCTTGGTTAGGTCTAGCATGGCGTCCAAGTACAGGGACCACATCTCCTGGGTGTTTATCTGCTGCACAGCCATTTTGTAAACGGCCACGCAGTGCTGGATGCATTGCTTCAGGGGACGCTTTTCCAGTCGCAGCTGCTTGGCGGGCGGCTCGCTGGCGTCTTCATCGTCCACCTTCTCCTTTTCCAAGTCCATGTC
>JAWNPV010000757.1:2975-14876 GCA_035078785.1 Collessia kirishimana
TATTAAGGTTGTTATAAATTATATTTTTGATTCAAAAAAAATTCAGAAGTGTACTTGGTCGATAGTACGCAATAATTTAAAAAAAAAAATTTAGTTCAGATATACTTGTTCTATCTAGAAATTGTAACGCTTAGCAGTGAAGTGTTTGTAATTTTTAAAATTTAATTTCAGCTAAATAAACAATATTACTACATATTACAGTGGTTGAATTTAACGTATTACTTTTATTATTTGTTTTTTATTTTTTTTATAAATAAAATAAATAATGTATATATGTATATGACGATGATGATGTTCATTAGCTGGAATATAATACGATGATTATAATGATATTAGCAATAATATCATCTTTATTGGCAAAAGCCACAATAAATATTCGTTGTAGATATTGTGTAGAAATTTTTTGTGCTGGGAGCTTTGAAGATTTGAGGTTTTTGGATGTCTTTTACTAAAAAGCTAAGCTTACTTCTCATAAATGCGTGACTTTCAACAATCTATTACAATTGTGTCATTTCCCGTTTAAAAACTTTTTTTTTTACTATTTTTCTATATATATACATAAATAGTTTCGTCATGCTTTTTTTAGCTTACCCTACTTTTTGAACACCCACCTCCCACTATCTTCAGCATTTCGTATATCATATTTTTTTTATAATTTAAGGTGAAAAAGAGGAATTTTAAAATATATTATAACAGGTGTATTTTTTAGTTTTAAATAATTTTATTATTCGTAAAGCTACTGGATGTATAAAATTTGTGGTTATTTTTTTAGTAGCAGACATAAGTTCAATGGTGTTTTCGACTCTGCGACACGAGAAAATTTATTGCATGAACTTGTGTCATAGTAAACTGTAAACTTTTAAACGAAATCTAAGGATATCTAAAGGGCTCTAAAAGAATCCACACTACAGTAAAATAGTGGCTTCAAAAACGTTGCCAATAATTTTATTATGACCAAGTTTTTGCGTTTACACAAATTCGTTAACAACAGACATTTTTTCAGTTGAAATAGGCTTGTCTTACCTAGAAAATCGAAAGAGGATCCTAACGCTAATGAATCATTTTAAAGTTGAATGCACATATTAAGAGTACAGCACATTTTACTGACATTTCATCATAGATAAAATTTTTTGAAACATGCGTTTATTTCGGAATGCATATGTCACACGTTATGTAAAGGGTAATGTTTATATGAAATCACCATGCAGCAACAGCCTAGCACCATGTCTGGATGACATTCTTTGTCCAGACTAATTTTGATTAATAATGATCGTTTTGTGACTCTCGTTGTAATTCAATTATTAGCACGAAGTCGAAAAGGAAGGTGTTGGTTAAATTTTTATTTGCACGTCCAACTTAATGTCTTAAATTTACATTATCCATTAGGAGCTTTTGAATTGTTTTATTCCATAAATGATCATGGATTGTGCGTTTCAAGTAGGTCAACCTATATTTTTAGCTTCTCCGGGAAGATAGGGGGTGTTTAATAATTACTTTAATTCACACACTCTGAAACTTATTACGACTTAATGAAATAATAAAATTGACAAAAAATTATTTTTTTTATTATTTACACAATAAGAACACAAATTTAAGAAAATATTTTACTGTATGACAGCAGCGCTAATTATTAATACAAAATAAAGGCGCTCAGAAAATGGGAAAGACACATACAATAAATTTTTGACTCAAATGAAGTATTTGCGAAATTGGTTACACATGCATTTTCTGTTTGCGAAGTTGCCAGCTTGTCAAACGTATTTAAACCATTTTCTTACGAAATAAGTAGATATTTACACATTTTTTGTTTTTTTTTTTTTTAATAAGTGCAGCCGTAAGTAATTCTGTATTGTTACTTAAAAAGTATATTTAGCAATATCGATAAATCAAAGGAATTATCTGTCTGAAAACAGCTCAATGGCAAAACTTAATTTTAAAAAGTTTATTGTCGTAAAATTTGTCTGAAATCTTTGAAATATCAAGAAAAGCGATCTATAATTTCGTTAAAAGAAAAAACACTTTTAAGTTAGAATGTTAGGAAAACTGAAATTAATTTAATGAGATAGTTAGGAAATGCAGACGAATGTTGAGATTCGAGGTTAAAACCATAGAATCCGCACAGTAAAAGTAGCATCAGCATTAAAAAAAGAAAAACAAATGATAATACCCCTTATAAAACTTATGAAAACAACACTTAATTGATAAAGAAATTAAGTATGAGGTTGCATTTTCCATCCTTTTAATGACATCTGTCAATCGTTTTGTCATTAAAATTACCAGTTCCCTAGTTATATATAGATGGCCAAAATATAGCAGTCTATCATACCTTTGGCTGTTATATTCTGCAGACGTATTCTGCGTTCCAGATAACCCCATAAATGTTCAATGGGGTGCAAAGTCTTTAGTTAATCCCAATTTTCTTGTGCTTTCTTTTGTATTTGATTTGACGTGGACTCAATAAACACAAGGGTCCTCTCACTCCATTCGCTGCCATATAGCTTTAGAGCATAACCCAGCCACCACCGTGTTTCACAATTGTTTTACTGTTCCGAGACACAAGATTGCAGTCCTTAATGCTAAAAATGCCAAATTTGTTGGCATCAAAAATTAAGGGCTTTTTGTGCACAAGACAGCAATCGAAATTTATTAATATTTTTATTATGGTGTCCACATGCAGCTATTTGTTGGACTTATTCTTAAGATTCTGTCATCGGCTCTCTTTTCGCAAACAATGACTGGCTTTTTTGCAGGACTTTCAAAATTTAAAATTTGTATAAATAATTAGCTAATTTAAATCCTTTCTTTTGGAAATATAGTTCAATAAGCATTTTCCAGTTGGATGAATTCTAAAAATATACTATTATCGAATCCAAGAAACATACACAAACTACAACTAATTTTTTTTTTTTTATAAAGCTATTATGTTATAGTTTATAGTTTATTTGACAAAAGGATTATATATTACAATACAGTTCTTTTAGATTATATATAGAACTTTTATAATACATCGGTATACATAGGGTAGTAAGTGCTAACAGTTATATGTATTAAGTTCCATAAAATACAGTGGCTCACAGCTTATTTCAACCACCCAATGGGAAATTTTTTAAAACGCTATTATAGCTAAACTAAAAGATTTATCGCAAATATTTAAGCGCAGTTTGTTTGTGTAATATTTTAACTTGACAAATTAGAATTCATTAATTTTTTACATATTATATTTATATTTAAAAAAAAATTAAAAACTAAAACAATTACAGCTTCGCAATGGCGGATGTATATTTTTTTATTGTATTATTATGGTGAAATGCCCTATATGTCAAAATTTTCGACACTTTTCCGCTAATTTTTTTTTTAAATGCTAAGATATTGGTTTCTATCCAATTATTGCTTTAATGAATTCCTACTTTCCTACACCGCCACTATGCCTTACAGTGGCTCTTAGTTTTTGAATTGCAGTTCTGTATTTGGGTAATGGAGGCGCTTTTTGAGTGATTTATGTTAATTATGGACTCCTTCACAAATATAACGTTGTTCCAGAACTTTAAGTGCTTATTTCCACCTTATGGCCTTATGACCTTATGGCTGGTTCAATGCTGTTGTAGCATTCATATGGTGCGTCCTGCGCAAGCGACGAATATTTTTAGGTTTACATAACTTGCGCAACTCTATTTTAAGCTCATCCGTCACTTTGGTCGCTCAAAGTCTTAGTTTTCCCCGAAATTTTAGAGACAATGTAGCGCTTATCGCATTCGCTAAAAACTTAGTTTATAGCATTTCTTCCTCTTTCTTGGACTTCAGAAAATAATGCTCTGAACTGTAGAGTCATGAAAGTTGACCATTTTGTCAATTTTCCGGGGTGAATAGCCCAATCGATGTAATTTTACCAGCATTTCGAGTTGTTCTGTTGTAGTACAGGAACCCATCTCAAAAAACGAAGTTTTATGCACGATATACTTACTATAAAAGTATTCTAAATGTGGTAAAATACATTGCAAACTCAATAACTTAAGCATTGACAAAATATTAATTATTAATTTTTTAAATAACGAATGATTTATCAGCTACAAATTGGCTGGTTAAAATAAGCTGTAGCTTCGATTTTGTCAGTTGTTTTAGTTTTTAATTTTTTTAAAATATAAAAAAAAATTTGTAAAAAAGTAATGAATTCCAATTTGTTAAGTTAAAATATTACACTAACAATCTGCGTTTAAAAATTTGCGATAACTTTTTTAGTTTAGTTTTAAAAATTTTCTTGCGGGGTGGTTGAAATAAGAAGTAAGCCATTGTATATGTCATTCATTTCAATACAATCTGTCAAAATCCACTGCACTAAACTTGACCCAACGGCGCTGAAAAACCAATGCGATTTTGAATTCATTTCACAAAACATGTAACAAAAACAAGAATTTAGCGTTGAAGCTTTAAAGAATACGGATCTAAACTCTTAAATATATATGGATATAATGACTTGCATATTATAGCATACTTTTTTGTAAGCTTAGTAGTGATTTTTGATTGATTGATTTCATTGAAAATTTAATTTAGTTTAGAATCGCTTACAATTTTTTTTTTAGATGTTATATACAATGAAAAGAGTGTCAATAACAAACCTACCAAATTCTTGAAATTTAAACCAAATTCTTTGTATACGAGCGGAGTTGCTTTGCATAATGCCCCTAAAATCTGTTCCTAGCCAGACCAACGTTGGCTTCTCATAATACTTTTGGAATGTATATTACATGTGTACACTTAAACATGAGCAATTGTAAAATTGTGATTAATTCAAAACCATTTTTGTTGTATGTGATTAATAAAAAAAACACAGGATATATTTTACTGTAAGCCCTTTAGTACGCGGAGCATATTTCACATTAAAATTACCAGATCAGATTAGACTATACCAAAATTTGCTTGATTGACTACTGTAATAGTCAGGCCAATTAATAATAATAATAAAATAATTTTCACCCAAAATGCTATAATTTGTTTAGTATATGAATTTCAAACTCTTTTATATTTATGCAATTGTAAAAACTTACAGATATATAATTGGAAACTGCAAGATCATATGACTCCGCCTCTTCATTTATAAAAGCCATCTTATTGTAACAGTTGAAAAGAATAACTTTGAGTTTTTTGTTTTCCACAGTTATCTGAAATAATGTATATCAAAATTATAATTTTAAAAATTGCATCACTAAATTTATATATTAGGTTGACCGAAAAGAAACCGGTGATTTTTTCAAAAACAGTAAAAACATTTTTTCAGAGTTTTTTGCAGCTAAAGGCCAGAATTTCTATGAGCGTGGAATAATGCATTTTAAAGGAAAGGTGGCGAAAGGTCATCCAAAAAAATGGAAAATATATAATTGATTAAAGTTCATTCTAAAACTCAAAAAAATGTTTTTACTGTTTTTGAAAAAATAACCGGTTTCTTTTCGGTCAACCTAATATCTATCTGCCTGTCTCGATATCTATCTGCCCTCTCAACTTTAGATAGATATATACAACCAGTTTGTCAAAAATAATAGATTTTCTTTCTAGTTAATAAAACTTTTTAAATGCAGAAAGAATCTTTAAGTAATTTTAGGGTATATTAAAAAAAAATTTTTTTAATTCTTTACCTTACTATATATCAAATTATTATTATTTAGGGTAATTTTAGAATCCAGTATGGCCTTTCTTAGCATATATTTTAAATTTAAGATCATATTTTATTGAAATAAGCAATTTTTATGAATAATCAAGCGAAATGTTGCGACACTCTTTTAATAAAAGAGCTTCTAGTACTCTGCGGGTTGGGAAGCCCATTTTTTTGTTTTTGAAAGCTGCGCAGAGACTTTTTTTTTTCCGAACACAGCTGTTAATGGGCCATGGGCCATTTTAAATCCATATTGCAAAGGTTTACAAACTAGATAGATCCGTTCAGACACACTGTGCAATGTGTTAAATTTTCCGCAAAGGAGGTGACCCTAGCATAAGCCGACAGCGCAAAAAGAATTTTAGTCTCACAAAAAAATACATTTTTATATATATTTTATTAAATATAAAACATAAATAGTTTTTACATGACTTGTAAATAGATGATAATATTAAAAATTACTAATACGACATAAACCATAGTTGCATAAATTAAAATGGTTAAAATTACGTAAAAGAATAGGGAAAAATAAGCAAGAAAAAATATATTCTTTACAGTAAAATCTATTTTTATTTTATAAGTTTACTTATTAGAAAGTAAATGCCTTGCCTATATCTATATTAAGAGGTTGTTACAATGTTACAATTTTTGAGATATGAATCAACATCCAGGATGTTATCAGTAGTAAGATAGGATATGTATTTTAAAAGGTTAATGTTTTAAAAATAGCCAATCCTTGGGATTTAAACTCAATACAATTTACTAAAAAATTACCCAATGATGTAAAGGCTGTGTGGGGATTGTATGGATAAACTTAGTGTGATAAGCGTACTCAGTTTTTTTTTTAATTAACTCTGTTAGAAGTGGGAGCTTTTTGATTCTGGATACAGAGGAAATTCAATATATATGAATTTCATGTAGTTATTATTTTGATACTATCGGGAGGTCATTGTAAAAATTATTAAACTGTTTCTAAATGTATTTATGAAAAGTTATAAAATAAAGCACCGGTCTAAGCCTATTTTGGAAAGAATCCAAGTGTATTCAATTTTGAATGTTTGGATGTAACAAGATTGTAGTAAACAAAAAAAAATTGTTATCAAAGAGTGAAGCACAAGTCTTCAGCTATGTGTGAACTAAATGAAAATGATATACACTTCTTGGAACAGGCCCTAAATCCATGCGTTGGTTTCTCAAACTACAACATTTGTATCAGAAAATTATATAGCTAAATCTGACGCTTTCTATGCAGCTATGCTTAATCAGCAACTCAAGCAAGAGAAGCCTCATAGAGTAGTACTCAAGGAAATGTATTGATCACGCTTTTGAAGTCATTAATATGTACTGCCCAAAAACGTACTGTAGGAACATTGTGGTCAAAACAGAGGACAATGAAGCTAAAACTAATCACAAAACTAGGAAAAATGTATTCTGTTCCATTCTTAAACAAGGCCTGAATGTTGCTGAGGCCTTACCTGGCATACAAATATATATGATAAATACACGTCTATTTAGCACTCCATCGGGGCAAAGATTGCTCGAATATCTTGGCTTTCGCACTACGTAAAATAATATTATATTTTAGACCTGCCAGACAGGATTCTGACCTGATATTTAAAAAACAATAAATAAATAAAACTTTTTCCTTACTTCTTCTTATTTTTTACTATGCCAGTCAATATTTTATTTTATTTTAGATAAAAATTAAGACACAAAAAGACATTTAAAATTGAAATTGTGAATAGACTGATTAGATAAAGTTGTCACTAGAGCCAACAGTGTACTAATCGCATTTACACAATTATTAAGTAATTAAAAACAAACC
The DNA here is from genome assembly GCA_035078785.1 of Collessia kirishimana. Lineage (NCBI taxonomy): Eukaryota > Metazoa > Arthropoda > Insecta > Diptera > Drosophilidae > Collessia > Collessia kirishimana. The sequence continues at coordinate 10,445 of JAWNPV010000757.1, forward strand.
TCGGTGCAAAACATTTAGTTTTTGAGAAACGATTATAACAATTATATATGTATACAGAAGTAGTCAAATATATTTACACAATTCAAGATATTTTAATCAATTTACGCTTTATGTAGGGTTCTTTTTAATTTAGTTATATACAATTTTTGGTGACGCAGATATTAACTTTAAATTACGTTACAATCTTACACCTAAATTGATAATGCTTTTAATGTAACCATTTTATTTATTTATTTATTATATTTTTAATTAAAGCACATGGTTATTTGCATTGTATAAATATTTTTGTCGCAAAAATATGTGAGCAAATACTTTCGACTAGTTGGCAGCATCGGTAAAAATTAGTCTATTTAAATCTGGTTAACCGTCATCTTTAGTTTTTACTGTCAGTACTTTTACATAGATGGAACTTTTCGAAACAAAAAAAAAAAAAAAACAAACTTTGGAACTTACTATCGCACAATCGGCAACAATAAAATATAAGGTCTTAAAGTTTACTGCGTAAGATAATTGCCATTGTGTAAAAACTTTTAAATACTTGTGTGACTGCATTGGCAAATAACTGTAACAATTGCAATCACTAAGCACTTACCGCGTTTAGGACTTCTGTGTTCAATAGTTGCAGGAAAAGCGCCTGCGCCGCTGGATTTTTCTTGTTCGCCATTAATGTAACAGCACGTATATATTCCGATTCCGCTATCATTTCCTGGAAATAGTTTATGAAAAATTTGTACAACACATTAAATAATAAGCACAGACTTGGGCTTCTTTTGCAATCTGTAGGTCGGTGATACTGCTATTGGATACAACACATCCAGCGTTATTTAAAGGAATAAAACGTAACATAATTGTTTATGTTTCTTTCGCTAAGCCGGCAAAATAGTTGTTAGAGATGCAATCAATGAAGATACTTATCGATATATACTGATGTATCGGTTATAATGGTACGACGGTTATTGAGATATATTAAAGTTAATATCTATGAGTCTCATGTACCTCGTACAATTTAATATAATATTACAATAAAAACTAATATATTTTATATTAATGTATTAACATATGTTATTATTACGTATTCATTTTGAGTCTGAATAATTAAAGTCTTGATAATATAATGGATTGACAATTTGGTGGAGCTACACAGAGCGTGGTAAAAACTGCTTGTAACCGCGAAAATTCAATTCCATTAATATTCTCAATTTAGGTCTTATGGTCCCAAAAAAATAATTACAATCATTTTAGTAATAAAATTGTCAGTAACTTTGACGGTTGCACTCTCATTAATTATTTTAAATACTTATTTCACATATGTTATTATATATATGTATATATTCCCTGTGTGTTATCCGTCAGAGTAGGACGTTCGGAATATTTACGAAGCATTCGTAGTTTTTATAAAATCTAAAAATTTTTATTTTTGGTTTTTCTCTTGGTTCCTAAAGTTTTTATTTCGGAAATTTTGTTTTTAGAATAGTAGCTGCAAATTTAGCTGTTTTAAGCAGCTAAAAATGTCATTAGACGACGATAGCGCCTGCGACAGCCAAAACAGTACATTTTCTTGCCGGAAATTAACAACTTATCAACGCTTAACACAACGCAAAAATGAAACCTCTCCGAATAAGATTAGAAAAGTTCAAGCAATGAGTCCTCTAAGCCAGATCTTACCAACCGACCCGACAGATGAAAGAAACTGCCAATCAATCACCGAAGCCAACTACGACCGAGGAAATGGAAGCTAACACCTCAATAACGGAGAAACCGCTTCCAATCTTTGTATCAAATATTATCAATACAAAAGAATTTCTTCACCATATCTCAAGCCACTCTTATAATCAACTGACTTCTTTTATAAGATACCACGATACGGTTTTATCCGCATCATGGTTAAAGAAGTTGAAAAATACAGGAAACTAGTGAGGGTATTAAAAAAGGGTAAAGTAGATTATTATACATTTCACCATTGCACCAAACTACCCAAACTGAATAAATCAAGTCGTATATATATGGAGCCATTGCTAATGTTCTTAATAGAACAAACAAAAATAACACTGTGACACTAACACTAACAATAGTAACTATCGAACCACCCAGTACCAACTGCGCCAAGCTAAGAGATGAACCTACCTGCGCCAACTGTCATGAAAATCGCCCTGCTAGCTACAAAGGCTGCAGAATTCGCCGAAACATGAGCAGAAATAGGGTTAGTGTACCTAACAACAGTACAGCAACATTTACTTTTTGTGAAAGAGGGTCAATATCAATATCAATATAAAAATAAAACTAACTTAGCTATGCGCAAGTATTACGCGGAGAGACGGTAACACAGGAAAAGGCTACCCTGGCCAGAATTGAACAAATTCTGTTAAAACAGTCGAAGCAGACAAATAACCAACCTAACATGATAATAATGTAAACAAATAATGCAAGTAGATCTTCGCATATCCATATAGAATGCCGATAGGCTTTCCGGCCATCGTAACAAAAAACCTCTATTTCTTAAAACTAACAATATAGGTATACTTCTCATATCGGAAAAGAACTTAACTTAATTGAGGTATGGTTGAAGAAGTGGAGAATAATGCTCAAAATCTGTGCAAGTCACATTCTCACTGAGGCGAGAAAACTGCCCTGCAGTGACACTGAATGACTCTTTTCTTCAAGTTAGGTATTTAGGGGTACACTTAAACAGACGGCTAACCTGGAAGCAGCATATAAATGCAAAACAGGTGCAACTAAAGGCGATGAGGAAGAAGATGTACTCGTTTCTAGGACCATACTCGCAACTTAACCTAGAAAATAAAACTTTGGACGTATACATTAAAACTGTGGGAAATAACCAGCAATTCCAACATTGAAATAATACAGCGATATCAGTCTAAGACTCTAAGAACAATAATTAAAGCTTCTTGGTACTTAACCAACTTTGATATCCACAAGGATTTTCAGATATCTAAGGAAGTCATCAAAAATATCTCTGAGAAATATATTAGTAGACTGCAGGATCATAGCAATTATCTTGATTTGCTTCATTGGTTTGCTAGATAATGAAATTAGTAGAAGATGACTTAAGAGATGTTATGTTTTAGATCTCTCTTTTAGGCTAAGAAACACATAGGTAGCAGAAGATTAAAAATGTCAATGTGTACATATATGTATATATGCCTAATTAAGGCATATCGCATATAAAAATAGAAGAAAACATAACTAATTAAAAAAAAAAAAAGCGGTTTCTTTTGTTCAAATGGAAAAGTTTTTGCGCATATCAAGTAAACAAGAGTCCCATCAGTTGTTAATTAATAATTTTTTTGTGTTTTACAAAAAAAAAATGGGTCTTTTTCTTATGCTTCTCTGTTATTATTACTTTAGAAAAAAAAAAAAGGGCTTTCCTTTCTCAAAGAAGACTTAAAAGTTTTGGGAATCATCTTAAACTTTAATGTAATATTAAGAAATAAGACTTTATTTTGTTAAATTTATTAGCAAGGTTTTAGCAAGAGCCTAATATTTAAAAAAACAATAATAAAAAATCATCGATGTTTCCCAATTCGACATCGAATATCATCGATGTGTCCAACTTCGATATTTTTGCAGCCCTAATGCTTGTTGTCATATCTGCTCATCATGATCGCAGATATTATTAACTGTATTACTAACTGTAATTTCTGTTGCTATCTTAATATTTAAATCCTGAAAAAATTTCTTACGAATCTAAGTACTCTAAAATGGTTTAAAACTTATGTTGGACGGCCTTTTCATATTTCATTTTTGTATAAATTATTTTCAAAAGTTTTCATTAATATGCACCACGGAACTGCATGAGAAGCTAATTTTGCTACTTAGAATATACTTGCTTCAAATGCGGTGGCGGTATTTACTCATACATACATATTTGCGGTGTGTGTAATTATCTACTCATAGAAATATGATATATTATTATTTTATGGTATGAGTATTGCTTTTACACACTCTTCGTTTTTACTCGCAAAGACGAGTGGCGATCTTACTTATTGAAAACTGTACAAGTAAAACGAATACTCAGTACGAAACAATAAGAAAAAAAAAAAAGGATACTTAAGTATAAAAACAAATGCACTTTAGAATTGTGCTTGTATGCGTGCCAGCACACACGAAGTCTTTTACGCTTTAGTATAAATAGTACTCATCAGAATGAGTATGGATACTTTTTTTATTCAGAACGTTTTTGTACTTAGATCAATAAGTATACAAAAATACTTATACCGCCTGTACCCACTCATTTCTTTACTTATGCTGAGAAATACTCAGAGAAGTCGCTGTGAGTGTTTCAACTTGCAGCTGCCTTTATAAGTAGTGAGTACATTTATTACTCTATACTTTGATGACCGAGTATTTTGCGAGTATTGTATGAGTATTACTTATGAACCCGAGTAAAAAGCCGAAGTTTTGTGTGTATGTA
>JAWNPV010000759.1:0-14859 GCA_035078785.1 Collessia kirishimana
TATGCTCATATTAATGTGACTGCAACTGAGCTTTGGTAACTTGTCCCTGCTGTTACTGTTGTCATGGCTTGTTGCCTCTCTTAGCCGCTTGTCAAGGGCCTTTCCCAATTGCATTAATACGCATTTGGCCATCTAATCCGATAAACATTCTATTCTCTCATTTCCTTACTTGCCCAATTGCCCCCAGAATTTATTTCAATGGAATGTTGCACACTCACCAAACGTTTTCTTCACAGTCTTCGGGTTCACTTGATAGAATTGGGTTTGCACAATACTTTCGATAGGGAATACGATGTATTGTTCCGTATGAAAAATATATATTTAATGAGAAATGTATAGAGAACAACACGTAGACGGTAATGAACTAAAAAGCAAAGGCAATTGCGTTGGCATTTTTTTTTTTTTCCAATTCCAAAGCCAACTAACAGGCAGACAATTGACTGCTGTGTGGTTTAAGTCGTCATTGCATGTGCTGCCTCTGCCGCGGGATTTTTCTGAATTGCCCTTGTGTTGTCTATGCAGGATCTGTTGGTAGGATCAGCTGTCTTCTAACCTCTTTGTATTTTCTGCTCTGTCAACAGTTGAAATGATTGTCTCATCGGGCAAATATCATGTGCAGGAAGGATCGCAGTCGATGTATGAGACGAAAATGACAATGATTGTGCGTAAATTCCAAAAGGACGATGTCGGCTCATATCGTTGCATCGCGAAAAACTCTCTGGGCGAAGTTGACAGCAGCATCCGGCTATACGGTGAGTTCAAAACTGTTACAGCAGGTAACAGCGATTGTCAATGGGGATTGACAGCGCGAATGCAAAAAGGGAAATGGAGAAAATGCGGAAAATGTGGAAAACGGAGAGGCAAGGGAAGGCAACGGTGTTGGAACTCCCATTTTATGGATAATAAAAGACGATGGCGACACATTTTCGCCAATGTTGTAGTCGTTGGTTTTCAGCTTCATTTTTTTTTTTTGTTTTTTTGTGTTTTTTTGTTCACACACCTTTGTTTCAATTACCGTTAGCTTTGGCGTGTTGTTGGCTTTGTAGTACATTTCCGTTTTGGTTTTTCTCTTGCTCTCTTCCATGGCAGAAATCCCCGGACCGAATCGTAAAAATCCTTCAAATGGTAAAGGGAACAGCGGCGGCGGTGGTGGTGGTGGCGGCGGCACCAATGCTGGCCCAGCCGATGCGGATGCCAATGACATTTTAAAACTGAAACAACAAGTCAAAGTCACCTACCAGCCAGAGGATGAGGAGCTCTATGGCTCGGCAGAGGACTTTGAGGATGGTGAGTTTGCCGGTCTGCCGCCGTTGGCGCCGCACGTTTACTACACCAGCGGCAACAAGCCACCCACACATAAGCCCTCAGGTGGCCATCAGCATCACCAGCACCATCATCACCATCACCAGCAGCAGCAGCAGCAAACGCATGGAACTGGCGGCGGCGACGGTGGCCGAATAGGCGATACCAATGGCCTGGGACCAGGTGGCTCCGGCTCAAATCTGGCCATCACACGCAAGCCGCCCTATTATGGCGGCAGCGGCGGCAGCAACAGCATTGGCAGCAGCGGCGGCGGCGGCGGCCACACGGAAGTGCGCGACAACAACATTGACTTAAAGTCCAGTGCAGCAGCGACGCTATGGACCCATAGCTACTATAGCTATGGCTATCAGAGGCAGCATCAGCATCAGCAGCAGCAACAACAGCAGCAGCATCAGCATCGACAGTGGCTGCTGCTGCGGCTATGGCTGTGGCTGTGGCACTGTCGACAGCCGCTCTTAATGGGTTTGTCGGCCATGTCCGGTCTACTCTGGCTGTTATAATACACAAGCATCACGCACACCACCTACTAGGTCCCACACACACCCAAACACACACACCCAGACACAGCACACATGTTGTTGTTGCAAATGTTGAATTGTTTATAAACAAAATAACACACAACATCACATCAATTTAATTAAAAAACAAAAACAAATGAAAAAAATTGGAAAAAAAATTATTATAAAACCAAGAAAAATCAACGCTTGCTAAGTCAAAAAGAGAATGGAAAATTCCCCCCCAGGAATATGTAAGTACAGTTGTACTTAAGTATAAATAACTGCATATAAACACTGAGAAAAAAAAGAAAAAGAGAAAAAAGGAAAATTTATAGGCAAAGCAAATTGTATTTATAGACTCTTTGAAATTAATCTAGTGAGTTGAACACGATTAATAATCATTTCGGATTTCAATTAAGCTTAAGGAAGCATCGTTTAAGCATCGTTTATTCAACTGCCAGTGTAGTTTTGAGTTTTCTATGTTCACATTTTATTTATTTATATTTTTTTTTTATTAATACATTTTTAAGTTACATCAAACCTTTCTTGTATATAGAATTTAGCTTTTTGATTAAATTGACCTGTTTACTTTGGCATGTTCTACAGCTGGTTATGTGCTTCCACTTTACATCAGCTGCATTTCAAGCCTCTGTTGCTAGTATCTGTAAATATTTATTTATTTTAGTTTGCCTACTCGGGTCCAATATTTTTTAAAGTCAAAAGTTCTGTGAAAAAATAATTTTTTATTTAAATTTAATGATTTCATTTGGCTAAAATATTTTATATTTATTTATTTGAAAGGATTCTTAATTGTCTTATTTTATTATGTATTGTTTTCTTTTTTTTTTTTTAAATTTTAGATGAATCTCTGGCACAAGCTGCCTGGCGTTTTTCTCTTGTCCTGTTGATTTTCCCAGGGATACAGATGAAGCTGTCAGGGGATCCAAAATGAAACTGCTTAATGGTCCCAATCATTTATCTGACTTCATGGATATTACGATCACCTATCCTACCATTTTATATCAAGGTGCGTTGCTCTATTAATTTTATTATTATTTTACTTCTGGCGACCTGGCGATGGTTCATTGCCTTAGCCTGATCACCTATGATTTATTTTTATTTCCATGGAGATTCCTTCAACATTTTTCCCATCGGGGTAGTCCGTTCTACCTAAACTTGAGGAATTTTTAAAAATATATATTTTTAAACGGAGAAGGTTCATTAAAAATTCAACAGCCCGTGTTTGCACGGAGAACCAATTTCCTAAATCGATTTATATAGCAACTGTGAAGGAGGCTGAAAGTCAATTAACGTTGACAGGCGAGCAACTTTTGATATTTTTGTCCACTTTGTTCACATTTTGTCCAGTTTGTTTTGCATTTTTTTTTTGTTTTTACTTTTATTTTCATTAACTTTGATTGACATTAATCAAGTGGGTGCGGCGTCAGGTCTTAAAGAGGCCGACAAAAGTATTAGAATGGGTCTCTGGGGTGACATTTCCTCCAAAAATGAAATTAAACTTTTCGGCACGAGTTTTTTCTTTTTTTTCTGAATTTTATTCCCCTTCGTTGCCGAACCGTATCGCTCTGTACGGCAGCGTGGAAAATGGAAAATAATTAAACTTGCATATTTATATGGATTTATGCAAATGAAATGTCATGTTTTGCAGTTGCTGGTGAATTGCAGTGTCTTTGAGAATTTCAACATTACCATTTTGATCCTTTACAATGTCTGTGGACCATTTGTCTAACAAGTCCTTATGGCAAGCATGAGAGGTAGTCAGAGGACGATAGGATGTGGAGATGGAGGGGAGGTGAGAGCTTAAGCAACTGGTTGTAGTTGCAGTTGTAAGTATGCTTTCAACAAGCTTTATGCCGCGTTATAAGTACGCTTATGCACATGCACACACTGAGAGAAATATATGGGTTAATTCCAATGACTGTTGTCATTCTTAATTGTGATTAGTATCACTCAACAGGCATCCACAATTGTTGCAGCTGCCTCACTGCTGGCTTTACTAATTCTCCTCCTATAGTCGGTATATTCTGTCCCTTATTTCTTGCAGTGTATGTTGGGCACCACAAGAGCAACATGCATCAACAATTTGAGGCATTCAGTTGGTTGCCCAACACACCAAAATTTCACACAACCAATCTCTCCACATCCCTACCGACGCCTATCATGACACCTCCCTAACCACTGCACTGCCTGGCCTGGCCCATCGTCTTTCAGAAATTGAGGACTCTGCCATGCTTGTCCTGGTTGTCTGTGGTGCATATGCAAAAGGTTAAAAACTTTTGGCGTAAATTCACTGTCTTGTCTGTCCATTCGGGTCTGCAGCAACATCTTTTACTAGTTTTTATATCCTTACAGAGGGTGTCATGATTCTGTCCTGATATTTGTAGCACATGGAAGCAGGAAGTTTATAGTTTCTAGTTTGAAGATGACTGGTACAGTCGGTATAACCTAGACAAAGTTGCTTGTACGCAACTGCAAGGGTATATGAGCTTCGCTGTGACAGCTGGTTGAACCCTAAAAGTGTAGAAAGAGCTGCAGGTTGATAAAGATTAAGATTTATAGACAAGGTAAAGGCAGAGGCTGTTAGCTTGACCTGCAAGGCTAACGCTTCGACGTGGTTGATGGACATCAGTCAAGCGAATTTCACCCCTTTGAGTGTCACGTCTATGAGAGCCACTGGCTGTTGCTGGATTTTGGGTTTGATGAATTACTTTCGCCTTGTTCTGGCCTTGTCTTGTAAACCATACACCATGCATTGACACTCACACAGGCACACACACATACTTATATTGCCAGGCGAAGACTTTTTAATGAAATGAAAACTTTTTGCCAAAGTGAATTTCACTGTATGTCGACAACACACACACACAACTTGCAACTACATAACGAAATACGTACAGCCAAGCAAGCATTCACCGATGACATCTCCTGCCCCCCTAACTACATGCTCCCACACACACACACACAACCACTTACCACTCCTTGGCCTGAACCTTTTGTCAGTCGGCGAGCAACAGCTACAAATATACAAAACCGCCAAAAGCTGCCACTGATGATGATAATAAGACGCTGACAACCGCAGCCAGCCCAGTCAGCAGCAGCAGCAGCAGCAACAAAAATATGAGTAATGGGTGCGGATGGCAGGATAACGGCATGTTGGGCTGTTGGGTTGGTGGGTTTGGTGGGCTGATGGAATGAATAGGTTGGTTAGGTTGAAGCCGAGTGGGCTAAGTAGAACGTGGTTGTATGTTAGAGGTATGTACTGTACAATACACACAACAACAACAACAACACCACGCACGTTGACACAAGTGTTTCAAATTACATTGCCAGCCAAGAGGCGGCGGCTTCTCCTCTCTGCAGTCTTTCCCCTCTGGTAGTAGTAGAAGTTTCTCTATGGGTTACCCTGTTGTTGCTGTTGATTTTTGTTGTTGGTGGCGGTCTTGTCCGTTCCTTGTTCGCCACTTTGCTGCCTGCCTGGCTTGTAAAACGCGCTTCTTTTGTTATCCTTTGTTGTATGAACACATATGTCTTGCCAAATACAAAATACTCACAATAGGAAAAGAATTTACCAGTTGCCAGTCAGCTAGACCAGGGCATATGCTGTAAGCTGTGCTGTTTGCTTGAAAACTTTCTGTTTTCCTGTGACTACCAAGTCTAATATTGTTTGCAGTGAAAAGCCGTGCTCGGGCGCCATTTAATACATTTTTAAATGATCCTAGAAGGCTGTAACCCTTAAGAATTCTTGACATTTTTTGATGTGAACCTACTGGGACTGCAGCAAATATGCTTTTCATTCATTTATTGACTACTGGGTGGGTGTGAATGTGTGTGAAAGTCCTGCTTGTGTCTTGTAATGAAGTTGGCAAGTGTTGAAGTACTTGCTTCGTCATATATGTATCTCATTGGATGGATGGAAGGCTATGAGAAGAGGCCGCTTAATTGCTCTATTTGGTACTTTTAAATTGTATTTTAATTTTGAATTTTCTACCACACAGACACACACACACACACACAGGCAGACAGACATACATACAGACAACTTTTTGTTGCTTCTGTTGTTTTTTTTTTCTTGTGCTTTTTCTTTTGTTAAATTACTGCGGTTTATTGTTTTATGCGCTGGCAAACTTGTATCTATTTAAATTTTGTGTGTGGCAACATGTTTATTTTATAACCTTAAGGCAGGATAAACACACACACACGCACGCACAGGCAGAGAAAGAGACACTGAGAGGCCAAAACGGCAGGCAAGAGCAAGCGAGCATTATGGCTTCAGCTACAGCTCCAGTCCCAGCTCCATCAAGCTTTCATGTTTTTGGTGGAAGTTTAATTGAATGCGACGCTGATGTTGATGTTCATGTAGATTGTTGAGGCTTTGCTTGCATGTGTTGCCCTGTGTGTGTGTTAGTATGTCCGCCGTCAGTCAGTTAGCCGCACAGCAGGACGTTGCTTAAAATTCTCTCTCTCACACACACACACACATACAGACACAAATGGCAATCAAGTTTGAATTGTTTTCAAACAAACATAAGAACTCAACTCATTGCTGCTTGCCCTGCCAGCTGGTTGGCTTAAGTTTCTCATTTTTTTTTAACTTTTCTTTTCTTTTTTTTTTGATTTAATCATAAAATTCTGTTACATCTGCATGCATGCAGATGACTTGAAACTCAACTGCTGTTTGTTGTGTGTGTGTGTGCATGGGTGTGTGTGTGTTGTAATCCCTCAATGCCAAGCAATGACAGGCAAAAGCCAAGCAACAGCTGCCAGTCTCAGCAGTTATCTTTTCGTCAGTTTCATTACAAATATCAACAGCAACAGCACTTACAAGAACAAATCACATGCGTTTTAAAAATTCAAATTAAATAACTACAAAAATCCCTTTTAACTTGTCTAAAACAACAAGAAAAAACTGTAACCACAAACCCTTGAGGCAAATGAATTAATGTCTTTTTATGTAGCATACTTTTCTGCGCTGCGTGGAATTCCTTTCACTTGGGTGTAAAAACTTGAATGAATTGCGTTTGGAAACTGCCATGAAAATAGAGTTTTTAAAATGTCAGAATGTGAAACATCTTTGTGCCAACAATTGTACCAGCAACTTCATTTAATTTACAGAAGAGAAAAGGCCAACTGTTGACTGGTGGCGATTGAATATTTCAATGTCCACATGGACGTTGAGTTTAGTGTTTTAAATCAAAGCCACACCGGCACTAATCCAATAAGCATTTCTTAATTGTCAATTGTATGACACTTGAAGATGCTATTGGCCATTGGCCATTTGGCCACAAGAGAACTTACGCCTTTGCCACTTGGCTGTTTTCCTTTGGCTTTGGACCTTTGCCCATTGCATGCTTGAATTGATTTAATTTCAATTTCAATTACAATTAAAATTCAATTTCAAATTTTTGATTTAGCAAAAATATATATTTTTTGAAGACCTTGCAGTCACAGTTTGTTGTTTTTTCTGTTCGGTTCTGTTCTGTTCTGTTGTGTTTTATTTTATATTTGATTTTATTTGTACCGCTGGTCGCCCTGTGTTGTATGTATTGTTGTATTGTATTTACACACACATAGATGTCCTGGTATTTACTCAAGGCAGCATTTTAATTAAGAACTTCTTTGTCAGTTGTCGCTGCAACCATAAACAATACGCAAGCAGTACGAGTTTATTTATTTACAGACGAGCGTGTGCGTGTGCGTGTGCAAGGACACCCAGGAGCCTGTGTGTGTGTTTGTATAATTGAGGCAGGCTATTAGGATTCTATTCAGACTCGTTGGAATGCAATTTAGACCATGTTTATATGAAATTATTATATTAAAGTGTAAAAAAGAAATATAAAAATAATAAAAAGCAGCACAAAACAGACACACAAACCACAAAAAAAAAAAAAAAATTATACAAAACTAGAGAAACGTAATCTAATATAAATAAATAAATAAATACAAAATATATTTAATGAAAAGGTTGTTTCAGATGTTAAGCAATTTCACAATGCTTCAGAGTGTGCGCGTGTTTTTTTTTTTTTTTTTTTCTGTGTCAGAGAACAAACCCATGAAGAACCCATGGAGAAGACAAATGTTCTTACAGAAAACTATACATAACTATACATGAATATATATATAGATAAATACATACACATATACATATACACCTATATAAAAATGGAATATAAATACATAAAGTCAAGAGGAAAAACCAATGTTTCAAAACAATAATATTATGTGCCATTATTAGCAGACATAAATCGAGAGAAAAACAAGAAGGAAAATATATTATCGTTATCCTTACCACTTAAAGATCCTTACCAGCTAAAGACACATATACATATGAGTAAATATGTGTGTGTATTGGGCTTAATATTTAATCTAAACGTAAATAGTAATATAAAGAATTTTTTTTGTAATCCAGTTATTCAAGTTAAAAAATAAACAAACAAAACAGTTTAAGGCTTTCAAAGGTTATAAATGAGCCTGTATTTTTGTTTATTTATATAAGGAGGATCCTTGAACCTTTTTTAGCATATTTATCATTACATTTCGCCTTCATTTGTTGAAATTAAAATATTTTCTGACTCTTTCTGGCTTTAAAATAATTTTTATTTTTAATTTTAATGGTTTTCCATTTCTATTTTCCTCCTATTTGTTGACACATCAGCTCTTGTATATAGCAATCCTTGTAACTGTAATGATATGTTAATAAAACATTAACTCGTTTAGACCTGAATATGAAATGTATATAAATCTATATAAATATTACATATTTAGCGTGGAATTTATTTAATAAATGTATATTACAAATGGAATTTCAAATCATCTAATTGATATTTAATTATCAAGCAGCTAAAATTTATAAAAAATAAAAATAAACAATTAACAAATGGAAACTTCATAGCCTAAAATCAATTATAAAAACCAGAAGAAAACACACAAAAAAATATTATTAAAAAGCAAGAAAACAAAACCCCGAATAAAAAGTAAAAGAAAAAACAAAAAAAAAAAAAATACAAATTAAATATTAAATATAAAAAAAAAATGAATCAAATATATCTTATATATACATACTTACATATGTAGTTATACATAAACGAGCATATATACACATTATATATACATATATATATTATATATGAATGGTAAAGAAAACCGAAAACAGAAAACAAAGGAAAACAATTCAAAACCCCCAACAAAACTACCAAAAACAAAAACAGAAAAACCCAAAAGAATTCTACAAATAAAGGACAAATATATTTATGAAAAAATAAAACAAAAAACAGCAACAAGAAATCAAGGAAACCTGGAATTAACAAGTCATTTACAGTTTATTGACAGTCACATTTGCCAAGCAAAAGTCAAAGTTGGAAAAATAGATGGAAAAATAGTTGAGCTTAGTCTACTCTGATGTCGGGTGTTCACTTTTGCATTTACATTCTGTGTGTGTGTGTGCTGCTCCTAGACATGGATACGGATTTGTAGTCATCCTGACCAAAGTTGTCGTAGTCCGAGCAGCTGCGCCAAAATTTAACTCTCAAACTCAGCAGGATTTCCGCTTCTGAGCCAAAGGCGGAAGCTGTTGTGAAAATAACACAGCAAATAACTTCTGCAACCGCAATTGAGTGGGCGGAAGGAGCCAGCAGATAGGGGGAGAGACACCCACCAACACACACACACGCACACGGACTGAGAATCGTATTCTCTCAGACCAACTAACTAGTTAACAAATAATCAAATGGCCAAAACGACAAATTCAACTGCCAAGTGGCTTGTCCATCAGCTGATACAGTGAAAGGTGTCAGGGAATTTTCTGATACAGTGAAAAGCTCCCTGGAGTAGACAGCAAGCATCGGGGAATTTTCTAATCCTTTGTGAAGTTCAATTAAAAATTAATTTGATTAGATACAGGGCAAGAGGTAAGGTAGAGTGTGCAGAAGTCAGCATTTCTGTTTCACTTTTTTCTCTCTCTTTTGTCTGGTGACAAAAATCTGTTTCCTACACATCTCCGCAAATCGTTTCAATTGACTTTTCTTTATCCTCTGGCATCTACATGAGTTATCATGAGCTTTTCCCGCTGCTCGATGACATTTATTGTAATTTTTGTTGTAATGTGAGTGAGGAAAGCACCGCAGCAAGTGGTTCCATCAATGTCCACATGAATGTGGGAAAAATCAGTTTGAAAATCCTTGTCAATTGACTTGATTGATCCTTAAGCTGGGAATTTAAAGGGTCAAAGCCGAACGACTGTTTAGGTAAATTTAATAAAAATATTTTAAACACTTTTACTCTCAATCAGTGCGAGAATGTTAAACAAATTCAAGACGCTAGCAAGACGCTGGGCAGAGGGATTGACTTCCTCTCAGTGCCCCCGCCTGCCCCAAGCAGCCGCGTGACCCTACGCAGCCGTTACCATTTACGGTTACAGTTAACCAACCGCTCAATGAATGGCTGACTGGCTGGTTGGTTGGCTAACTGGTTAAGGTCCTGCGGTGACGGTGGCGGCGACTGCTGTTGCTGCCCCTTTCCTCCTCCTTCAGCCTGCTGGCAAAACAAAATTATGCCAAACCTGTGCAGATGGCGGGGCAGGCGACGAAGGGTTGAAGCTGGGACAGCGACTTCTTTGCCTGCCCAAAAATTGACTTTTAATGAAAACAATTGAAAATTCTGCGGCCAGCGCAGCAAGCAGATGCCCAACTCCTATTAGAGCCAGAAGCCGTAACGCGCCAGGGACTGTTGGCCAACTGACTGCCACTGTGGTTATTAATTTCAATTAAAGCATTTAACCGGCAAAAGACCAAAACATTCAGTTTACTGGGTGTGTGTGTGTGTGGCTGTGTGTTTGCGGTGCTGACTGCTGCTTATTTTGGCTTTTTCTGGCTTCTGTTTACACAACCGCCAAGAAAGTTGCCGCAAGGGAGAAAGAGAGAGATAGAGAGGGCGACAGACAAGCTGACAGGACTGGCAAGGAAGAAGGCAGTTAGCCAGGAAGCTGTGCTTCCCTAGGCCCCCCACCCAACCTCTTTACGCTCAATTGCCAATGGCCAACATCAGACCAATTAAGGCGTGAAGTATTCACGCTTAAGTTTTGTGTACTTAGATATGCTTTTTCCTGCTTTTTTTTTTTTGATTCTGATTCTGATTTTTCACAGAAAGCAATACCCTGAAAAATTCCTCTCCCATTTGCCTCAAAGGTACAACAATTTAGGGGAATAAAACCTGAATTCTTGGCCATTTGGTTGACACTCATCAAAGCCTCTTGTAGTTTCGATGAAACTTGCTTTTCTTCTTATTGCCTTTGAGCTGCTTTCTTGTTGTTGATAATTTTTTCTGTGCTTTTGTTGCTTCTGTCGACTCAATTATATTTCTCTCGTAGCTAAAACAAACTTAATTAATTCAATTAATATGAAACTTAAGACAAAACTCGGACACAACGGCTAATTGATGTTAATCAAATTTTCCCTGATCAACGGTCCACAGGCCAAGGCAGCCCCATAATAACATGTAATTAAAATCAAAGACGAATATCCATTAAATATTTCAGTCGATTGACTAAATGGAAAAGGAATTTAATCATTTTCAATATCAAAAAATACAATTTCAGGGCTTCATTGATGGTCCAGGCAGGGTGGACACTTCTTCCTTCAGTTTATTTAAACTGTTTTGGCTTGGAAATTATTTTAGCTAATCACACCCACCTACACACACCCAGCACACTTTGAATTTACACTCGAGAAAGTCACAAAAAAAAACTAAATAAAAAAGTTTGATATTGAAAACCTCAATCGGGTTGCCAGGCAATTCGTTTATATATATTTTAATCCACTCGATGTCATTGGCAACCGTAAATTAAACAAGCAAAATAGAACAAAAATAACACAGAAACAATAACAAAAGCAGTCAAGTCAATGGTCGAAGGCTTTATCAATAGACAACAACGCGAGGCAACGTTGCAACCCGAAAACCAAATTTTAAGAAATCAAAAGGAACAAAAAATCCAACAAGATGGTATGTAAAAAATTCTTTAAATGCACAGCCAGAGCCACCATAAATGCAGTTGAGATTGTGGCCCAGTCATCAAGTTGACTTTATCATTAGCATCATCATGATGCCGCCATCAGCGGCAGCAGCAGCAGCAGCAACAACTTGAAAATTGGCCAAAACATCTTTGGCCTGTGCCTGGGCCTGTGTGCCTGTTTGCCTGCTGCCCTTGTTATGACATCTACATCTGTTTTAAGAGTGAGCCATGGGATCCTTTATGCCCCACCGCACCGCACCGCACCACTCCAGACCACCACTTCCTCAGCTGCCCATGCCACTGGCCTACAGGACTTGCAACTGCATTGTTGTTGCTGCCGCTGCCGCTCATGCTGCTGCTGTTGCTTTTGTTGCTCTGGTTGCATCCGCGACGCGGCGTTTACAATTTTTCATGCCAAGGCAGGCTGTTGTACAGCTCCTAGACACATACACAATGCATACATAGTATATAGATTATGTACACACACACACACACACACACACCCTGCATCGCCTCATCTAGTGATGTGTGTGTTTGGCTGCCTCGGATCACCCATCCCTGGACCGGAGAGCGACTTTTGTATCGCTGCGAAATGGCAAAAGAATTGTTCAGAGCTTTAAATCTCAGCCAGTACTGGGCCGTCGTCCTGGTCCTGGTTACTCCTCCTCCCTCTCATCCGCCAGTTTGTTATTGTTGTGGATTTTTCTCGCCTGTTTTTTTTCCTTTTTTTTTTTTTTTTTGACAATTTATACACTGAGCAAAATGGGAAAATAGGAGTAGAAAACTATACGTCTTTCCATCAGTCTAGGCTGCTACTTACAGTTCTTCTCGGTTAGGATTATCTATGGTCTTCAAACTGATCATCGCTGATCTAGAGATCAACGGGGACCCCATGGAATTTGCCTAGAATTTCTTGAATTTCTTCCCCTGTAGACCGTTTAAGCACAGACCTATATAGACGATACTTACTATATATAGATATATATATGCATAAACTGTTATTATTTATGAAAATTTTACGCCTTTGGCCAAACACGTTGGCCGAGACCAGCGGAACAGCACTCTGTAGTGTAGTGGCGGTAGGTAGATGTAGTCAGTGGACGGCAAGGCTGGCTGGCTGGCTGGCTGACTGGTTGGTTGGTTGGAGGGCGGTCGATAGGGGCAACAAACATGGTCGGTAGGGCGGGACGGCTTCGAAAATTTTTGAATAATTTGCAGTCATAAAATATGCAATAAGCCAACAGCTGTTGCGAAATTGTTTTGAAAGCCGCGCCATCACATTATTTAAAGGCAATGGGCGACGATGGCGATGGCAATGGCGATGGCGATGGTGACGTTCCTTCCTGCTCTGCTGCTCTGACTCTGATTGGTGTTGGCCCAGCCCTGCTGCTGCTGCTGCTGCTGCCCTGGTCGTGCCCTTTTGAGCAGGGGGGGCTATGCGTTAAAATGCCAAAAGAAAGCAAAAAAAAAAAAAAGGGAAAACAAATTATAAATAAAGTAGAGACAGAGACTCTGGCGATACAGATGCATTTGCAGTTCTTGTGCCGCTTGTTGTGCCATTTAATGCCCTTAAAGTCTGCCGGCATTATCTATGATTTATATTATACACCTTCAGGCTATGTGGGGGGCCAATACAATTTGCACAAAATACTCTTGGAATTGCTGTTGTAAGTCGCTCTTAACTGGGTCAAATAGTTGCTGCATATTCTCATCATATTTTCCTGCTTTTTTTGTGCATTAACTTGACTGGTTTTCTCATCTTTACAGCCACCAAAGGGTAAAAAGGGCAAGAAGGGCAAGAAAATGCCAGGTGAGTTGAAGGATTTTTTTTTTATTAATTATTAAGATTTTTTGTATGATTTTTTAACGGTATCAACAACAAAGCCAGCAACTGGTCAGCAACTGGTCAGCAGCCCCATGGCAGGCTGTCCAACTCTATTGCAGGCAAAGCCACCCTCCTCATCAGTAGCTTCTGCTTGATCTAGATGCTTTCTTTTCTAATTTAAATTACAATTTAATTAAACAATTAATTTTGTTAAATTCTAGTCAACTAATTTGAGCTGATCACCTTGGTAAAATAATTTATAGAAATTTTCTTTTTCTATATTTCTTGGAATTCATTTTAATTTTTTTTCTTTCATCTCATTTGCCATCCTCTTCGGCTTTTAAGATTTTCTCTTTAAAAGGTTTTTTTAAAAGGGTTTCCACCTAACTGGTTTGTTTATTTCCTCGACCTTTGTATAAACAATTAAAACTAAAATGATTTAATTAAATAAATCTAGTTTAGCTTCGGCTATAGCTAAAGCTTCAAGGCAGTTGGTCAGCGGATGGCATGCAGCGGCTCCATTGCAGGGCAATTTGACTTGGTTTTTATGATAATTTAATGAGAAATGAAATCTCTCGCTCGTCTTTGGGCCATTTGTATGCGAAGGCTGCTCTGCTTGGTTGCCTTGCCTCTCCTGTCTGCCAGCTGGACGGACGAGCATGTGACCACTGCAGCCCGCATATGTGGAGAATCCAAATTGTAATTGTTTTGTGTAATTGACGTTGGCTTCGTTTGGACGGCTGGTGCCACCGCCATCAGGCTGGACTTTTCCCAACACCAGTAGTCATTGGTGGTGGCCGTTTTTGAAAAGTTCAACCAGACCCCAGTGCACGGGGGACACTGGGACACAGGGACATGGGTACATGGGCAGGGAGACTGGCACAGAGGACAACAAGCTTCAGTCGACAGCCGGCGCAGCGCACACAGTTGGTAGTCTCTAGCGATGGAAACAATTATGTGTGTTAGAAGCTGGGCGAGTTTGTTCACTCGTGGAAATTAAGTGGACAGTTTTGGAATTTTCCCTTTTTTTTTTTTTGCCCATTTTAGGGGGTTTTTTTTTTTTTTTTTTTTTTTGAAGCTGCCTACAGACTGCAGCAGAGGAATGTGGGAAGTTAGGACACTTGACTCGCCTGGGCACCTCCATTGCCTTTCGACTATGGCCTGACTGGCAAGGGTCTCCACCTGCCCCA
>JAWNPV010000762.1:0-14838 GCA_035078785.1 Collessia kirishimana
ATGGCGCTGTCGTGGCCTCCAGCAGGGCGAAACGGCCGCCTGTCGCAACAAGATTATCAAGCTCTAAGCAGCTGAAGGCAAATAAAATCCACTGATCAGTCACTTGGCAAAAATCTGCTTGAATTTTAAACTTCCCCAGGGGAAACTCAGCTCTTTAAATATTTGAGAATCAATAACAGACGCCTTGGCAAGGCAAAGTTGGCTTCTTGACACAGCCCCGGGGGAGCAGGGACAGACAGAGGCTGTCAGCCTGAAGTCAACTGCCTGTGGCCGGGGCTGCTGCTCTTCTAACTCTTTGGGGAACTATCATGGCAACAGACATTTTAATAATTCCAACATAAATGTCAATTTTAAATGAAAATAACTTCATTTGCCTTGTCCAGCGGCAGCTAGGGGGGAAGCCCCCAGGGAAGGACTTGCTTGCTTGCCGCTCGCCTGGCCAACTAATTATAATCAATTCTAATCGCCTTTAAATTGCTGCTTTTACGAACCGCACTGCCTGCCTGCCTGCCTGCCTGCCTTTTCTGGGCCGCACTTTAAAAGGTGTTAGAGCTGCTGCTGCTGCTGCTCTGGTTGTTGTTGTTGTTTGTTATTTGTGCTGCTGCTGCTGCTGCTACTGTGGTTTCCGCCTCAGCGCAGTAGCCGGCTGCTCCACACGCCCCCTGGCTTGGCTGCTTCGATTTTTCTTTCGCCAGACCATTTCCAGTTGCTTGACTTGGCCTTCTTCTGCCCTGGTTTGGCCAACCACTGTTGCCCATTTAAAATGTGCATTTAATTTTTCCATTTTTTCTTTCCTTTTCTTCTCGTCTTTTTTTCGTGATTTTTTCTTGGCTTTTCCGCTTGATTCTATTTCGAAACTTAGCTGCTCCGATATGGTCTTAAGCAGAAGAGCATCGCAGTATAAATAAAAAGCCAGCGAGCCAAGTTAAAAGCGTTTCAGTTAGTTTCAGTAGAAACTAGCTGGATGAGCATGAACCACAGAAGCAGATCGCCGCCAGCTCGCTCATTTAGGGCGTTAAGCAGACAAACTAGTTTGTTTCCCCTACTGGGATCAACCAAGACACAGAGCAGATGCTTCCAATCAGCCTCACTCAGGGCACCAGTGGCTTGGTGTTGTCCAGCAGCCACTTGAGCAGACGTATCACAGGAAGAAAATAGCTGTCAGAGGCTTATCCAGGTGTCTCTCCTATCCGATCACTCAAACGATCTTCCTTTAGGCAATATTCCCCGCTGCCCTAGTGATTCCCTGGAGTTTGTCTGTCCTGGTGGCTCCGATATTCAATGTTTACATAGTAAAAATACAGATTTTTACTGGAGTTTCCTCTATAGAGTGCCTAACACTAGACAATCCCTATGTAAACATATCATTCTTGTCGCTCTCTCTGTACAACTGACTCTGTGACTTTAACACGACAATCTACTTAAAGAACAGAAACTTCCATTTGTTGTAGGGTAGAGGGGCAGGAGGGGAGTTCGTGTGGCTTTGGCCTGCCTTCATATTGTTGCTGTCAAATTGACATTTTTCGTTTTTCGCTTAAAAACCACAAAAACCGCCAGATTGTTTGTCTTAACAGCGCCTGGTATTCTGGACTGTCAATCACAGCTGATGTGACTGATTCCCCTACTTCGCTACCCTGCACACTGGATTGTAGGGGATGTGTGTGTGTGTGTGAGTGTGAGTGTGTGCCAGCCCATTTGAACATCATTTGACGTGGTATTTATGTACATCCAGACCCCGCATCCGCATTCGCAATCGCATCAAGATATCCCGGTTTGCCAGAGAGCTACCAGCTTAACAGCCCAGCAGCCCGGCAGCTACCAGCCAAGAGGCGCTAATGTTGGCTGTCATAGGCAGTGCCGGGATACATAGCGAGGTGGGCGTAATGGAGGCGTGTAGGGGTAGGCAGGCCGGCCAATTACTCGCACTCTCACTGTAGAGATCCATTGCCGTTGCCTACTGCCCCTCTGTCCCTGCCTCGCTGCCTTGCTTGCCCCTCTGTCCATTGCCGTTTTCACATTGACACGTTTAACTTTGAAAGAACGCGCCCCGTTTGATGAATGGACTGTCATTCCGTTGCTAGAGGGAAGCCAGGCGCCGGCACAGACACACGGACACACAGGCCTGAAAGTCAGACTCTCACACACACACACATGTGTAAATATATATTTTTATAAACCAACAAGCATACACATGTCTAGAAAAATATATATTTGCAGAAACGGCAATGTCAGGCATCGAAAAGTAAAAACATTTCCAGTAAATGAATCATTGAGGCAAGACAATGGTGATTCAGTGATGATGAAGCTGCCCGACAGCTTCGATACTCTGCTTAAGAAATTACTCAAGCGACTTGTGAACGTTTACATTTACTTTTACTGCTGTTTGCAATGTCTTTAATGATGGTCGTAATGGAACTGGAATGTTTTAGTGTCTTAATTTTATTCTTATTCATCAAGGCATCTGCTGATTGAAGCAGCAGAAAGCCAAGGTGTCTCCACTTAAATCACACTTGAGAGATGAAACATTTTAACTCTGGTAGTTTCAGTCCGATAATCACTTTTCTCTAGCTCCTATAGCCTTTCAGCTACATATGTTTCATTCATTTTAATTGATGTATTTTTAATACATTTCTCAAGCTTTTGGCTAAAATACTTTTAGTTGTCATAACAGGGTATCTTGGGGTTTTTAATAACAAATAACTTTGAGATTTTAAGAGGACTTTTTAAGGCTTTTTTAGCTGCGATCTCTTCTCAAAGCAATTTTAAAATTGGACCTGCTCAGTCACGTCTGAAACAATTAAAGCCTTTGATTAACTAAACTAAACTACAGTTGATCCAGCACCCACCACACTCCCCTCAACAACATTGCAGTTTCTCCTACTGCAAGCTCCTTCAGTTCATTCCATTCCATACCATTCCATTCCATTCCGTTCGTTCCTTAGCATATGCATATTCATAGGGTGAACCCGGTTGTTGTTGTTTCTGTTTCTTGTTGCTGTTGCTGTTGTCTTTAATGTGTGTTGTGCTGTGTTGTGTTGTTCAAATGAAGTAAAAATCTATATCATGTCTGTGGTCTTGGCATCGTGCTGAATGCCTGGCTAAGGGCGTCCAGCCATATGGGCGTGGCCCAGGGCCTCTGGACACTGTTGTTGCTTACTTGCATTGCCTGGATGACTCTCTGTGTGCTGTGCTGTGCTGTGTTTGTGTGTGTGTTGGTGGAGTCTGTTATGTAATGGCATGTTACGTGTATAACTTTTATTATTATGATTATACTTTTGCTTGTACTGCTGCTGACGAAGCTGCTGCTGCTGCTGTTGTTGTTGTTGTTGCTGCCTCGACTTCAGCTACCATCAGTTGTTAGGTGTTCTGTCTCTGCTTGCTGCTGGCTGCCTGGCTGGCTGGCTGGTTGGCTGGCTGGCTGGCAAGCAGAGATACGTGAAAGTCACGTGAGTCATTAAAATGAAATAGCAGCAACGGCAACAGCAACCAGAATGTAAGGAGAACGTACAAACACACACATACATATGTGTATGTATTATGCAGAGGGCGCCCTAGTGAGGCAGGAAGCAAACTTGGCCACAAGCTGCAGCACAGTGTACACTGTTAAGGCAAACACAGGTGAAATATCATATATAAATCTGTGTGTCCGTATGTGTGTGTATATATTTGTTGTCTGAGTGATGAGACGCTTTACCACTTGTACTATAAACAAAGTTCTTGATGCTGTTGTTGTTGTTGCTGTTGCTGTTGCTGCTGCTGCTTTTTGTGTTCCTCTTTGTTGTTTACGCTGTCAACGCTAATGTTATCGAAACTGAGGTTTCCAGTCAGTCAGTTAGTCAGTCAGCTAAAGTCCACAACCATCCATCCATCCATCCATCCATTGCCCACGTCATTGTAAATTGTCATTCCCAGATCAACCAACCATCATCATCATCATCACCATCAGCAACAGCATCATGTTCTACTCATCACTGTCCCATTGTCATTAGATTTTCAACTGCAATTAGTTTTTTGAAACTCATATGGCTTGTTAAAGCCATGTGTCGCTCTACCTCTCTCTCTCTCTCTCTCAATTCCTCTCTTGGATAGACAGAGAGAAGGAAAACAAGAGAGAAAAAAGGAGTTTGACAACTGCCGACTCATCAAGGGCCCAGGCAACTACTGTGTCTTCTAATCAGATTCATTGATGGCATCAATCGGCCACAGGCTACCATATCATCGGTTTTCTATGTCACAGCAGGCTTGGCTAGGTCCTAAAGCAGAGACAAAGCCTCTAAGTCAAGGTTGTGCCTTTCAGGTAACAGAGGAAGCCCAGGGTTAGTCAGGGCAATGGAAATTGTCTTATTTCCTGTAGTCACAACGGTAGGAAAATTAGGAAAAAATTCTCTTTAATTAAATAAAAAACATTTTTGTTTAATTTGTCCTTCCCAGGACTTTTGCGGGACCATCAAAGTCGCCTTTTGAGTTTTAAACTCCCTTTAAGCTTTAAGCGTTTGATTCTGTAATCAACAACAGCTGCAAATCACTCCCAATATCCACAATCCTGTCCATATCAGCCAACGAATCGACTATTTTACAGCTCCGTATCTGTTAACAATTTTTTAAATAAATTTCTGTAGAGTTTTTTCCATTAATTAATACACAATGAGTAGTAGTTGCCCTTTAACCAAAGCTAAATTCATACACTAAGCAAAAAACAAGGCAGGTTGTTCATCAATCAATCGGGTATTATCAGCTTATGCCAAGGTGGATGGATGGTAGAATGTAGATATCAAGTGGCTAAGCAGTTGAGGTACTAGGCAAACAGCAGCAGCATCAGCATCAGCAGCAGCTACAGCAGCTATAACAGCTCCTGGAGAAGTCTAACAAAAACACAAACAGATGGCGCCACTTGCCCAGCACTTCAAGGAAAGAGGAAATCAATTTCCTTATTTGATTTTTCCTGAGTGTAACTATGGCTGGATATGTATAGACCGATACTTTTAGTGCTGCTCATTGTTATACCCCTGGGCCTGTGCCTGGACTCACCTGCCACTGCGTGTGTCTGTGTGTGTGTGCGGTTTGTGCTTTGTGCCTTTTGGTTTCGCTTTTGCCATATTTGCAATGCATACGAGATTGAAGCTCGCATTTTTAGGTTCATGCGGTGCAGCGATGCATTCAACTGAGCAGCAAGCATAAAAATTTGCAATTTCATTTTATTGCCAAAGAGCAGGAGTAACAAGGGACAGACACCACCATCCACACAGACGGAACAGACAGATGTATGTAGTTGATTCATGTGTTATAACATACAAGACCAGGTTGCTCCCAATGCTGAGACTTAAGTCCCTGATTGAAGGCTTTAAGCGCCGCCTTCCTGTGACTCTTTTACTGCCCACATCTGACACATTTGGCTTCTATAATTATTGATGCGGACGACGACGATGATGGTTGTTGGTCGTGTGATGAATTAATTGCCATCGTTTGTTTTAATTTCTTATTGTTATTTTATATAATTTAAAATAAAATTGTTGTTTCTGGTTACTCAATTAAGTTTTCAGCATTTACACGGCTCACTTGCGTCACTGTTGACCCCACGGTGGTTGACCGACTGACGGCCGTGTGACTCTCTGACCTGCTTTGGACCGATCACATTGACTCGTCTGGTGGTGGTGACTGGTGAATGGTAAATGGTGGGTGGTAAATGGTTGAGGGTGGTTGCTTGTTGGTTAAATGTTAGTTGTCATGGCCACTAATTGATTGGCCCAACGGTATAAAAATAAAATTTTTATACCTTTTGGAGACCCCCCCAACGCCAACTGGACAACGGCAACGACACATCCATCAGTCAGCTGAAAAGAAAAACTATTTTCGAGCTGTGTGGCTTGGACTGCTGTTGAAATATTTTAATTTCCAGCCTGATTTAAAAAGAAAATTTTATTATTCAAGGAGGCAGCTGCTTGGATTGCCACCATTCGTTGCCAAATGCCTCAACGATGACCAATTATGTTAATTTTTTTTTTCAGAAATTCAGTGTATTTCGCTCATTAACATGGCCCCGATTCCACTTAGGACTTATTTATGAACACCCTGGACAGCCAAGCGGACTTGCAACTGTTCACACTGCCCCACTGGCCCACTGTCTCACCCGGGCTAACCACACAGCCTCATGGAGGAGGCTTCCTCCTTCGGCCTTGCCACGCATTATTATTATTATGAATTACGGAGAATCTTCTTGCACATTCCTCTTGAATATCTTTATCTCTTCTCCCTTTTTTTCTGCTCCTTATCCTTCTCGTCGCTTCACTCTTCTCTCTCTCTCTCTCCACCCACTTAAACGGTTTAATGTGCCATCCACACAGCCACAAGCTGCGCGTGGCCAACCAGCTTCGACCAGGGACACCCAAAGGAATTTGTGTCAAGTGCGTGAATTTTGCGGGTATTTAGCTGGCCAGTGCCTAATTTACTGTTATTCCATTCTAAGCGGATCCGGTTGAACGTGGGGCGTCGTGGGTGGCACAAGGATAGCGGCCGGGATGGTGTGTCCTGGCGTGTCGGTCACGTTGGCGTCCTTTATTATTATTATTTTATTACTTTGGTAGCATTTTTTTTGCTCCTCCACCACTGCCTGCTGCTACTCTGCTTCTCTGCTTTCAGCTTCAGCTTCTCCTCTTCGTTTTCGTTTTCTCGTTTTCTAATTAATGCGTTTCTTTCTTCTCTCTATTTTTATTGCTGTTGCTGTGGCTCTTGCTGTGGCTCTTGCTGTTGTTGTTGTTGCTGTTGCTGTTGTCGCATTCAATTCCCCGTGCGCCATTAAAGACCATTAAAAATATGGTTATGACGGCTAATGCCATTGGATCGTCATAGCGTCCAGCTGGCTCTGTTGGCTATGCATATAGTAGGATGAATGACTGTAGCCAGTGGACTGAATGAACTGAATGGACTGAATGGCTACTGGCTGCTGTCGCCTTAACCGGAAATTTCATTTCGCAGAGAATTGAGAATAAAAAAATACAAAAAAAATCGTGTATAAAGCGAGCGAGCGAAAATAGAGCGACCAAATATTAATTATTCCATATTTCCGGTTGTCGTAGCCAGAAACAAAATGCCAGAAAAATGCACATAGAAAATGCGATTCACAAAAAAAATAAGAAAAACAACCAGAAACCACAGACCAACTAGGTATGGCAAGGAAGAACGAATGCAAGAAAACTACACTTGAAGAAATAGTTGGCTTTAAGCTTGTCCTGCCCTTTGGTTTGATTAGAAAAATTCCCTTTAAAATATCCCCCTTAAAACCCCTCTTAGTACTTTATTGTCTTTCAAACAGTTGATCAGTTTATCGTCTATCGAAAACACTTCTAGCAGCCCTGGTATCCGTCAACCCTCTGACTACTTTATTGCCTTTAAAACCATTTAAATACTTTTTTATTTATACATTTTTATTTTATTGTATTAAAATTTTTTATTTATTTTTTTTAATTCAACTTTTAGCTCAGGTTATCGTCCATCGAAAATGCTTCTAGCAGCCCTCAGTCAACCCTCTTTTAAACCTTTAAAATTGTTTTTTTATTGATAAATTTTCTTATTACATATTTTTATTTATTTATTAAAATTTACCCCTCAGCTTTCCACAACTAATCAGGTCATTGACCATCAGAAATGCTTCTAGCAGCCATGGCCAGATACTAATCTGGTTGAAGAAGATCGTCGGGTACAGTTTTCAGGGATTAATTAAATATTTATTTATTTATTTCTTAGCTGTAGCTATGTCAACGTCTCTTTCCTAATAAAATTACATGTGAATTCGTTGAAAATAATTGGGTTTCTGTTGAAATGCTTTTCTCTTTGCAGTAGATTGGCAAAACCGCGCGTTATGCGTCAGCAGGAAAGCAGCACAATGAATGCGGCAATGCGGAGGCATTGATTGGCGGAACAAGGAAGGATATCAGGTCAAGAAGTCAAAGGAGTGACTGGGATACAAACAACACAGTCAGCAAACAGTAAAGCAAAAGAGCCAGAGACACTGAGAGGAACGACAAATCGAAATCGAAAATGTGCAAAGGCAGCGATTCAAAGAGAAAGACAAGTGCAACGGTAAAGGTAACGGTGAATGCAAGGCTCTCGAACTTATTAGCGAAATGCACGAAGCCGTTGAAGTCAACAAACGGACCTAGAAGCGCCAACAGCAACAGCAGCAGCAGCAACAACAGCAGCAACAGCAGCAACAACAACAGCAGCGACTACATCAACAACATCAACGCCAAGCATTGTCAACAGAGTCAGCAACCATTGGCATTGGCATTGCCATTGCCATCGCTGTTGCTATTGCCAGAGACAGCGTCCGGGTCTGGTTTTGGGTCCGCATTTGGAGCATTTGAGGCATTTGGGGCATTTGGCTTGGGCGCCGCAGGAGGCGGCAACATGAAGCCACAAAAACAACGAGCAAAACGTCAAAACATGAAGCAGCAACAGCAGCTGCAGGAGCAGCAGCAGCAGCAGCAGCAGGAAGAGCAGCATAATCAGCGGCAACATTCACAACGTCAGCAACAAGGACATCAAATAGAGCAAATGGCAACGGGGACGGCAACTGCAGAGGCGGACGCTGTGCCAACCAAAGAACATGAACACAAACACAAATTTCGACGACAATGCCAAGAACAGGGCTCTCAAAATTGCAATAATGTTGCTCGAGTTGCCCGAGTTGCTCGAGCTGGAGCTGCACTAGGAGTTGGAGCTAGAGTTGCTGGTGTCGGCCACTGTGGCAGAGACGTGGCTCAGACCAGAAGGCAGCTGTGTAGCTGGCTCCAACAGCAGAGCAGCTGCTGGCAGCTTGTCCTGTGGCTAATGCTGACACTTTTACCATTGGCCACACTGGCAACAGCAACAGCAACGGCAACAGCAACGGCAACAGCAACGGCAACAGCAACGGCAGCAGCAACACCTTCACCAACAGCAGCAACAACATTTGTTCAACGCATTGCCCGCTCGCCTGGTAGTCTGGGCCTCGGCCTGGGCCTGAGCCTTGGCCTGGTTGGTCACCCCAATAGTAATGCCAAGACTAATGCACGTGAACAGCTCTATGAACTAAGCGGTGGCGCCGGCGGCAGCGGTGGCAGTGGCAACATCGGCAGCGGCATCCATAGTGGCAGCGGCACAATGGGCCACAGTGCCATCGGCTCGGCAGGAGGCAATGTGGGCGGCGGAGGCGGTGCTGCTGGCATTGAGTGTCCCAGCTTTGACGATAACTCGGCCTGTCCCTGCTACAAATTCGAGGATGGTAAGTGCCAAGCCACCGAGCTAATTAAACGCATCAAAGCTCTGCTACCAACCAGGCCAACTCCAAACACCAAAGTCAAAAGCAAAGTTTATTGCACCCAAAACGTGTGGACAAGCAACAGCAACACCAACAGCAACACCAACAGCAACACCAACAGCAACACATTAACAAATCACAGAGCATCAAGGACTCCGACCACAAGCACATACACTCTGGTCTCACAGGACGAATCCTTGTATGTTTCTGTGTGTTTGTGTGTTTCTTGTTAGTATGCTGACCACCATTTAAAGACACAACCATGTGCTGAGCCTGCCTGGCTGCCTGGCTGCCTGGCAGGCAAGATTGTTGACTTTGACACCAGGGCAAGGCAGAGCTACGACAGTGGAACACCAAACCGTCGCAGTTGCTAATGAATGACCCGACGACTGCTTTCCCTTGTCTTCAGCTGCTCTTGCAAAAAACTGCAATCGATTTCAGAAATATCATTTTAGTTCAATTTGATGACTTAAAGAGTAAAGCCAGCCGCTTACTTCCCTTGAGCTCAGTAGACTTGGAGGTACAGTTGCCTCTTGAAAACTTAGCAATGCGTAACCTCCGATGGGTTAGCAAGAGCTTAAGTAAGAAAATATGAATTAAATACTAATGAATAAGAATTAGTTAATCAAAAACTCAGCTAATTAAATTGAAATCTCCAGAGTTGGACTGTCAATTAGATTGGCGAGCTACAGAATAGAAATAACTTGCCTTAGCGCTTAGTTTTTTCCAAATCTTGAATGATATTTATATAGAAAGTTGCCAAAATTGTTTTCTGACACTTTGTAGATATTTTTGCCCAGTGTAGCTTCTTCAATGCAATTGCAAGAGTCAAAGCTTTCATATTTCTCTCTCTCTTATTGATTGATTTATAAACGAACAGCCATCAACATTCATTTCCAAATGAAATGCAAATATAATTTGAATTCCACAGAAATTTCTAATTAAGTGAAATCAGAGACGCGTCTCCGACGCCACCGCCACTGCCACCTCCTCCACCTGGGTCTTTGGGCCACTTTTAATAGTCCAAACAACAAGGCGTTGCCTTTAGGGTGGAGAGGAGACTGTGTGTGGTGGGTCGACAGTTGTAGGAGCCTTTGGATAATAATATAAATTACATATGCAGGCCGGCAATCATCATCATGATCAGCGTGTGTCATGATGGTCATTGTCATGATAGTTATGGGCAGGCAGCTAGACAGCTAGACAGGCAGTCAATGGGTCTCTGCTCAGCTTAAAGTCTACAACATCTGATGCCGACGACGATGATGACGATGACAACTAATTGAAATGCGTGGCAGTTGCACACATGCACACACACCAACCCACACACACACACCCACACAGAGCGCAACACAGACAGTCAAGCATCTTATCTAACCCACCACCTACCGCCCACTGGAGCAGGTCCAGCTACTGGTCCAGGCTGAGTCCTCCTGCTGTCTGTTTATTAACCAACCTCTTTCCTCTCTCTCTCTCTCCCTCTCTCTTTTGCCCTCCTTGCATTGACAGGCCTATTCCTGGAGTGTCCTGGGACAACAGCTCTATCGTTGCGCTCAACACTGGAACGCATTTCGGCTCCAATACATTCGCTATCCATTTATGACTTTGATCGGTCGGTGACATCGCTATCGCAGGATGTTTTCCAACTGGGCGTTCACATACGGCATTTGCAATTCT
This sequence comes from Collessia kirishimana, assembly GCA_035078785.1. NCBI lineage: Eukaryota > Metazoa > Arthropoda > Insecta > Diptera > Drosophilidae > Collessia > Collessia kirishimana. The sequence goes on from JAWNPV010000762.1 coordinate 10,973, forward strand.
CGCATTCGCATCTCGAGGCCCTCAAGGACAACAGTCTACGCAATGTGCGTGCCAGCCTCGAATCCCTTAGCATTGTCAATGGCAAATTGACGCAGGTAAGCCAGTCCAGTCCAGTCCACCCAGCCCAGCTGGCCCAGCTGACCCATCTGGCCCAGCCATATGGCAAACTGTAATCAAATTGCGTATACGACGCATATGACGCGATGCTTTTAATTTCCAACTGGGCCAAAACGTGCGAACACAAGCCTCTCTCCAGGGGAGTCCGAGGGGAGCCAGAGGGGGGCCAGGCAAACACTTTAAGCTAATATTGTTGTTGTTGTTTCCACTGCTGTCGCTTGCGCTGGCGCTGGCTCGTTGGCGAAGAAGGTGTCGCCAAAGTGAATGAAAAGTGTTTTGGAAAATTTGTTGGCAAACTGTGCGTGCGCCGGTGTGCAGCAAAGGGGTTATGGGGTGGCCAGCTAACGGGGGGGAGGGTTATACAAGGGGAGTGAGGTTTCAGTGTGGAAAAAGGCGACACGTCAGACACCAAAATAATTGCATGCAAATTTATTGCTTTTTACAACATTTTGTTGCCGCTGAAGTTGCTGCTGCTGCTGTTGCTGCTGTTGCCTGCTGGTTGAAGGACGACGTTTAGTGTCAGAGTTGTTGCAACAGCCCAGACACGCCCCTTTCACGCCCTAAATAACAGTGTGACAGACAGCAGGTATTTGTTGGCCTGTCACCTCACAAAGGCAAAGTCAGGCAGCGCTGATGATTAGCGAAGGAAACTGCCAACTAAAAGGAAAAATTCCCCTGCATATGTGTGCCTGTGTGCCTGTGTGCGTGTGAAGTAAATTTTTAATATCCTTAAGCAAGTTTTGCATTTTAAAAAAAATTTCCAACTGCCAACAGGGCAACAGGCGTTGCAGTGAGTTTGGCAAACTGTCTGCCAGAGATCAAGGCCAGGCGAGTTGAGTTTGTCTGCTCTGATGCCGCCAACTAATTAGGCCAAGAAGCTTTGGATTTAGCTTCCCCAAGAGGTTTTAGAGTTTCTCTAAGCAGCAAAGTTTCTACGAAACTTAGCTCAACTAATAGCTGCGTCTAACCAGTTCGAGGTATTAGGTTTTCCTTAAACTTTCGCATTCATATTTTCCTAAATTATCCAAAGAGGAAGGGCTGCTGCCACCTTCTTCTGGAAAACCATTTGCTTGTTATAATCAAGCAGAAGGTGCTGCCTACTTTTGGGCTGCGCTTATGAAATGCAAGTGGCGTGAAACTTGACTAAACCAGGGCGGCCAAAGAAACTCAACCAACACAAAACTGCATTACGCGGCTGCTAATTACAACGGCCCAAATGTAACCGAGTCCTGTGCGGATAAGGAGAGAGAGAGAGAGAGCATCGTCCTGCAGCAGCAACATACGTACCAACAACAGGCGGAGAAAACAAAAAACCAAAGCAGAAAAGGAAAGAAAAGGAAATGCAAATGGCTTTCTAAGCCATTAAATTTTGGAAAACAGCCGCAGCGGCTACCAACCGTAAACCCCCCGCACTCCAGACCAACCAAACGAGTCCCTCAATCCCGTCAAGCGGCGCCGGCAGCCATAAAAAGTAATTTGCCGCCGCGAAATAACAACAAACGAGCAAGCCAAAGCCAAAAACAATTCAACAATCAATAAAATAATTTGCAACTGGCCAGCTGGAAACATGTGTTTCCGCCGCTCCAGTTGCCTCTGGCAGAAGCAACAAGCGGCAACCACCACTGATCGCCCCTTGGCCAGGCCAAACAGGCCAAATCGCTTCATCGGTGGTTCGGTGGGGAAAAAGTCAGCAGGAAACTTGCAGTTTGAAAAACTTTATTCGAAAAAAAAAAAATATTAAATTGAAACCTTCAAAGGACATTGAAGCTGTCTAAACAGTGGAATCTAAGCCACCTCATGGCTCTTAGTGGTTGACCGCCTAGTGGTGATCAAACGTGTTGTCCTTCTGGTGGTGCGCGGCCTTCTGGTGATCACGGGCCGCCTGGTGGTGGCCGGCCTAGGGGTGGGCAAGGGCAGGCAAGGCCTGGACTTGTCTCCCAGTTGGAGACTGCCGCACTGCCGCTTATCCGTGCGGCTCCAGTCTGCAAAAGGAGGAAAGGAAAAATAGTTAATTTCCAACTGCCATCAGTGATCACGTCGCACTCACTGTTGCGTGGCTGGGAATGACAGTTCTGGTTCAACAGCTGGCAGCTGTTGGCCACCACCTTGCACTCCCGTTGGTTGCGCGACCGTATGCACAGCTCCTTGCTGATCGGCGTACGTTGGCAGACCACCAGACGCGATGGACAGGCCTGATAGCACTTGCCGGCATTGGCTGCTCCCACACCGCGGATGCCACGACAGTCCTGATCCCGGGTGTGTGTCAGGCGAGCCTTGGGATCGCGACGATGGGTTTCCACCAGCTCACAGATGTTATTGAAGCGCTGGCACTTGCCAGATGCAGTGCGTCCACAGACCCTGGGACTGCGGCGACTGCACACAGCAGGCAGGCGACATGGCCGACGGGGTGGGAAGGTCACAATCTCAGTGGGTCTCTGTGTAGAGGTACGCGGGGTGGTTATGCGACTGCCACGGGTGGTGGTGCGTGTGGTGGCATCCACCAGACCCTGCAGCAACACCACTGCAATCAGGGCAGCTCCTAGGCAAAGGACGATTCAATGAGTTTCTGGTGGGTGGTTACCTGACTGGCTGGACTCACCAAAGATCTTGGTCAATTGCTGGCTAAACATCGTGCTGGATTAGGCTTGTGGACTGTGCAACTGAACTGTGGATCAGATGATGGTTTCTTGGCCCATCGTCTTGGGTATTTATAGTTCGCGGCTCCGCTACCAGCACTGCAGAGTCAAACCACGCGCCACCTGTTTTTTTTGTATAAGACGATGGCAAAGCCATTGACCCTGGCATTCATACAATGGCCAACTGGACATTGTTTTGACGATTTCTATAAGCCACGATGGATGAGAGAATTTGACAACTTGAAGCCAACGTGGCTGCCTTTTGCCGCTTCTCGATGGGTCACCTTGGCTAGGCAGAAGCCTGTACAACTGACTTACTGAAGCTCCAGAGTCCTCATCTGAGCTCAACTTTGTTCATTTGGACTTTGTCATTCGTTACTCAGTTTTATAGAAGTTGCCACCATCTAAGAGGTGGGAAAACCATTAGAACAGAGCCAGGCTCATGGGTGTTACGTGCACATGAGATAGATCACATCGTTGATCGTTTTCATAAACCTAAATTCTGGCAAAAAGTTTTATAAAATCAATTAATTGAAGCCGAAGTCTGTTGACAAAACAACAGCGTTTCACACTCAACAACATCAGCGACGAAACAATAGTTGTTGACTACAGATGACACAAAAGCATTGAGTTGCTGCCAAATGTAAAGCAATCAGATGACAATGAATTCGGCACCTTAAAATCAATGGAGTTTTTCACTGAAAAGACAACAATGGTAGCCTCGACTCACTCCCAACTGCAGACCACAGCCAGCCTTATAAATTGCCCGGGGAAGCCGAAATGGAATCATCAGCCAAGCAGCCTTTGCCAGCTCTAGACACCTATCGCTCTACCATGTCCAAGTTACCTCTTATCTGCATGTTCCTGGCCTGCTTTGTGGCAGCCACCCAGGCCAATCGTCGCTGCCTGGGCAGTTGCACGCCCAAGGATCTGGTGAGCAGCAAGCAGAGCGTCTGCATACGGGACAAGAAGACCAACACCTGCACCAAGCTACGCGCCTGCCAACTGCGTGAGAAGAACTGTGACAGAGCCGCCCTGGGACTGCCAGCGGTGCGTCCGACATGCCAGTCGCGTTGCCGCAACATCCTAGGCAGCTCCGGCAGTGGCAAGTGC
>JAWNPV010000763.1:3498-14832 GCA_035078785.1 Collessia kirishimana
CTTCTCTTCAGCAAGCCACACACACCTGAAACTGTCATCTTTCCGCTCTGCACTTTGCTTCCCTTGGGTGTCCTCAGCAGTGGGTCGACTCTCACGTTCCCAAAAGAAGTTTGCCGTAAAAATTGCGAAATAATAGGGGAAAAGACCATGAAATGCTGATAATAGAAAAAGAAGAGCGGCGGCTGGCTGGTTGGCTGACTGGTTGGCTACCTATTTTATTCCCAGGCTCCCAGCGAGCCAAGCCAACCCGCATTACGCCGCCCCACGCATAAAGTTTGCACATAAATTTCAAAGAGCCAACGAGGCGCATAAGAATGGTGGCATCGGGCAGGACAGCGGACAGTGGGTATAGGAGGTGTTGCTATGAGAATGAGATTCGCATTGACTTTAAAGGCCACAAATGGCAAGCGTTGAGGTGTCCATTGTGGAGGGAAGGAGCGGTGTGAGGTGAGATCAGGTCACAGAAAGGAAGCAAATGGCAAAAGCCAGTGGCAGCAGCAGCAGCAATCAAAGGTGAAAAACTTTGCCAACTATGCGAACAGCAAAAAGTCAATATTAATATTCACTTAGCAGAGCTGCTGGGGCAGTGTCAAGGAGGGAGCGATGACGGCTGGGTGGAGGGATGGGTGGGTTGCTCTGACAATGGCCAGGCAAATGCCAAGCAAATTGAAAATGCGACGAAAAACGTGAGACGCGCCAACTTTTTGCCACCTCAACGTGCCCGAGTGCGTTTATTTTTATCAAGATTAACATTTTACTGCTCCTCCACCTCACGCCTTTCTCTCGCCCCCAGTATTCCCTTGTTATTGGATAGGCAAACAGACCAAACAGACTATATAGACAAAAGCAACAGCAGCAGCAGCATCATCAACAGAGGAGGGAGATAGCAGAAGGAGCATTCTATGCCTGCCGTTGCTTTGAAGTGCAGCACGCACAAGAATTGTCTCTGATTTCCAGCCCAGAAGAGACTACGACGACGAGGCAGCGCCAAAGATGAATTGTTGTGTTGCTTGTTGGTCGTCGTCGTCGTCGTCAGCCGCCTATCTCGAGTCTGTGACCGACCCCCTGCTGCTCAACTGGCCCTCACCGCCTCACCGCATAATTGAGTGTCTGAGAAAAGTTTCAAGTGCTGTGCTTCGTCGTTGCCTGGGCAATTTTCGGTAAAAGCCTTCAACCAAATAGACAAAAACAGCGTTAAAAGACAACAACAACATTGTTGGTCTAAACGCATAATTAATGCAATTGTGTGTGGAAGGGCGGCAAGAGTAAGAGAGGTAGACTTGGCCAAGGAGAAGAAACTATTAGTTGTTGCCAACGCATCTGACAGAAATAAATGCAAAAGTTGAGTTTTTACTTTCAACAACGAAATTGAAATGATTAGAGAAAAAACTTACGGAAAATATTTTACAGAAAATTTTATTTATTTATTTTTCAAAAATAAAACAGGAAAATTTAAGTTATTTATAAAGCTGGCGGGTCAAGACAGACAGCAGAGAAAGTGTAACAAGACATCAAATGGAAATTGTAATAGAAAATCTAATAAAATAGAGGAAAATATAAGGAAAGGTAATTGACTTTCTAGATGACTTTGGTTTAATCTGAGTTGGCGATTACTTTGCTCATTTTTCCAAAATACCCTAAAGACCTCTAAATAAAACAACTCATATTGTCTACATTCCAGAGTCCCTTGGCCATCCTTAGACCTTTCTTTCACTGTAATTTTCCTTGAAATTATTCTGTCAAAGGACAAAGCCTTCTTCAGCTGTTTATTCAAGCTCTGGTTGACTTGATAGCAAATCAGAGTTGAATCTGTTTTGGTTCTAAAGACAACAATCCAACTAATTGCATCACTTTGCTCAAAAGCATTTCTGCAGTTTTAGTTTTTTATACTCTTTATTGTATAATTTATTCTTTAACGATGAAAGCATAGTTTACAACTATTTTGCTTCTTCTAGTATTATAAACTCCGTTTGAATGGAATTCCCTGGTATTTACAGTGGTTTTTAAAAACTTTTAGCCATAAGCTGTACTTAACTCTCTACAGCTCTCTTTTTCTCTGTCTCTCTGGCTGGGCTCATCTGCTAAAAAATATAATAAAGTTGAGACTTTATTGTACAGCCATAACCTAGGACAATAAAAACAGAGTTAAGCATCTACGCCATTTTAAACATTTAGTGCTGCACCACACAGTGGCACAGTGGCTAGAACAGCACCACCAGTCAAGGCAGCCAACCAGCCAGTCAGCCATCTACCCAGCTAGTAGTAACAACAGCAAGAAAAAAACCTGCCAACTGCATATAAAGATAAAATATTTCATTTGCCAGCAGCAGAACAAAACGATGCCCCATTTTTCCCAGCCCCCGTCCCCCTACAGCCCCACCATTCCTGCCACGTCTGCACTTAATGCAATTGTCGCATTATTTTTGGTCTCGGCCAGTTGGCTAAAGCAGACACGAGACTCCACTCCCGACTCTGACTCCTTGTGCCGCAGCCTTAGCACTCTGCCTTGGCCGCCACACATACTGGTGACGCTGTGCGGTGGAAATAAAGCAACAATTTTCTATATCTGTATGTGTGTGCAGTTGTATATATTTTTAAATACCTTGTGTGTGCGTGCGTGTGTGTGTGTTAAGTGTATGTGCTTTACTTTATTGCATTTTCCTCTCTTTATTTCTATTTTTTTATATTTTTTTTTTTTCGGTTCTATTTTGCCGCATTTTGGCGTCGCCGACTGGCGTCTGCCACGGTGTCTGCAACAACTGGGTGGAATTTTCTGTGTTTTTTTTTTGCGTCCCCTGCCTTGAGGCTGCTTATTAAGCCATTTGAAAGGGCCCCAGCTAAAAAAAAAAAAAAACACATATTTACTGTAGCCTCTGCTTTTGGTTGCCCAACACAAACTGTAAAAGAATTAAAGAAAAATTTTTATATTTTGTTGGCACTTGGCAAGCTGCACACACATGTGTGTTGGGAGTCGCAATTTCCCAGGCAGCTTTCGGTATGAATTCCTGCGGCTTGACCAAAGCCTCAATGGGGAATGGTGAAGTCGGTTGAAAGTTTTAAGTGATAATAAATAAATTTTGAAGATAAATGGCCGTTTGCACTTAACAGAGCAGGAAAACAAAAGATTTTTAAATAAAAACACAGCAATTTCCCAACTATCTTATATAAATCGGTTAGAGAAGACGCCAATCAGAGCTGCTTGACAATTTCCTGTCTCTAAAGAACCCAGAAAACATTCTTCTTCTACAAAACACCAAAAGCTGATCTATAAATCACTCATTTAGTGGACTCAGACTCCCCCAATTAATTCAGTCAGTTGCCTTGGTCCCTCACTCAGTCAATTCAGTCAGTGGCAACAGGTTGTTTCCCCTGAAAAAGTCAAACCCATTTCTCAAGTGGCCTCTGCATTCAATTAGCAATTGAATTTATGTGGAAATGGCAATCGAAGGAAATAAAAGAATCCTGGACAAATGCCCGGATCTGCAATTCTAGAGAATTGAATTCCACCTCCTTCTTTTCCAACTGCCAACTGCAATTAAAAGGCAATGAATTTTGTTCTCTGAGCTGCCAGATGTGTGGGCGTATGTCACTGGGGGGGCGATGGGGGTATTGGTGGTCTCATGACAAGGGGGCATGACCAGAGCCGTCTGGCAATTCGCCTGAACAGCAAAAAAAAAAAATAAAGAAAAGGAAAGGAAAAGTAAATCACTTAACTCAAATTGTGCTCAACAGCTGGAAATAAATGGAAAATGTAGCCGGCAAAGCTTCCAAAAATTTTGTACTTAAAGTTTTCGACAATGCTGTGACCCCCCTTCTTCAAACCTGTGATTATAATTTACCGATTTCAAGCGCAACATCTGCTTTTGGCTTATAAAAATAGTTTTATGTGCATTTTATAGATTTTATAAAAATTCCTCTCTCCAGTCTGATGACTTTTGGCAACATATTTTATAAAACACATATTTTATTTCATTATTTCCACATTTTTATGACTAAATGGTATTTGAAAATATGTCGGCATGACAGCTGTTGCCTGTCGCGGCTCCCTGGCTCTTGCGTGCCACTTGCTAATAAAATTATTAACGTGTTAATGCCGTCGACTTATTTAGCTGCCAATTAATAAATTTTAAATTCAATTTTTTTTAAATTTACATTCTTTGTGTATTTTTTCGTTCCCCCAGTCCCCTTCCCCCCTGCCTCTGCCTCTGTTGCCTCGAATATTAATGAGAATTTGTTACATTTCTTTTAGGGGGCGGAAAATTTATTGATCCAGGTTAAATTCTTGAGATTTTTCTTCTGTTGTTTGTTGGAAATTCCCTCTCGTTTCTGTCATTTTGCTTTCTGTTTTGTTCATTTGTTAAATTAATTTATGTTCTTCTGCTTGGGAATCTTTCGACAACATATTTTGCAGAGAAAAAACCAACAATAGAGTGAGAGAAGGTGGAAATGTTGGGGGGAAATTGTATTTTTGTCAACCCTTTGATGTTATGAACTGTTGCTGCAAGAGACTGATTGGGCAATGGGTTTGAGCATTGAGGGAAATATAAATCATATTGGAAGAGTTGAAAGGCGTATTTCTAACCACTTAATGGTGAATGGTATTAGGGTTTCGACAAGGTTGACCCTGGATGTTCTCTTCTGCTTCATTTGCCTTTTACCATGGGGCTTCCAAAGGCTGTTTTAGTGACCTAGTTTAGGTAGGTAGACCTCCAATGACTGTCACTCTACACTGACTGTTAATTGCAATTGCAAGCCGCAAAGTATGCTATGATTATCGACTGCATTTTACCTGTAACACAATGGCAAATCCCAAAAAGGAAATCCCATCATGAACACACACACACACACTAGCACGTCTGGCAATTATCATGCAAACATATACACAGTCACGCACTTCCATTCAATTTGATATTAAATATTTACCCTTTTGGGCAAACACTCAATTAAGTAATTAACAAATTAACAAAATTACAAGCAAAGCCAAAGCCTAATTCCTCTCCGGCCAGAGTTCAATTTTGTTTGCTCTATCTGTTCATATCTGTTTGTCTGTCTGTCTGTGTGTTTGTGCTTCTCTTTCTACAACTGTGATTTGCATACAAAAGCGCAAACAATGCGGCCCAAAGTAATTCTTACCCCTTTACCCGTGTCCTTGCCTCAGCAGCCAGCCCACCGCCCACCTCTGGCCCACATATAAATTTTAACAATGGCCTTAACTAGCTGTAAAACAAATAATAAAACCATAACGTAAAAGTTTTTTCTTTCCCTTCTTTTTTTGAGGTTTCATAATGTCAACAGAAAGTTGAAAAGTAAACACAAACAAACGCACACACACACACACACACAGTCGTAGGCCGCGCCATTGCAAATAGTCGTCGTGAGTTTCAAATGATTTTTTTTTCCTTTTGGTTTTGTTTTGTTAGGCTTGCAGGTTTCAGTTCAGTTCTTGGCTCATATTTTACGCTTCAATAAAATTGGTGAAAAAAGGCGACAAGCGAGGAAAGAGTAGGTAGGGTAAGAGAGTGAGCGGGGAGGGGAGGTGAATATCAGAATCAGCGAACCAAGTGGCTGCTTCTCCAGCTGCCGCGCACCGTTGCATCATCACCACCCAGTAGCAGCAACAGCAGCAGCAGCAGTGAAAATTGTGAAAAATTCACTCCCGTGTGAATTATTAAGTTTCACATAGCAGTTGTTGTTGTAGCTTTTGTTGCTTTTGGTAACTGTGTCTGTGTGTGTGTGGGTGTGTTTGTTCGTTTGCAAAAAGCACACAAAGTTTTTAATAAACTTTCGCACGCCAAGCGTACTCAACTCGCCTGATGATGCCCTGCCTGCCTGCCTCTGCCGCCGAACTTTGCTTTCAGAATGTTTGCTGCCAGAGACCAAAGGGAGGCGGAAAGAGGGTTGCCTAAGGGGTCAACATATAAGTGGGGGCGTGGCATTCACACACACACACATGTAGACACAAATATGATTTCATTGTGGCAAATATTTTGATAGCGTAACGTCGCCTGCGGTTTTTGCTTTTCATTTCTTTTTTTTTCCTGTTTTTTTCGGTTGTTTGTTGGGGTTGTGCCGCGATGGTGGGTTGAGGTAAATATGAGCTTCGAGAAGTCTAAAGTGTAGATGGAGGTTAGCTTGTCAAAGGCCAACAAGTTGAAAGTTGTTGCACTTTTAGTGCTCAACTCTGTGGATTTTTTTTTTTGTCACGTGAACTAGGCCAAAGGAGAGTTGAAAGTTAAACAATTTTTTTTAGCTAATAGGCTTACAAATTTATCGCAAGAATGGAAAGAGTTGGCGGGTACTTTAGAGCTTCAGGTAATTGTAACTGTGGAGTTAAAGGCATTTCAATGGCTGAATGACATTTTTACTAGGGAAAGAAGAATTTAATCTCGTTGGTTGGCATAGGGAAAAGTTTGGCTTTAATCAAAGGCATCCCCTACTGTAGACTTCCTTATTCTGCCTTTCCCTGAAGAATTCATTGAGTTACCCTCTTCCTCCACTAAGTGTTGCCACTTTCAACAGCCGCCTCTCATGATTTTTTTGTTCCTCTAACCTGAGTGCATTTCCGCCTTGACAAACATGACCAACTCAAGATATTTAAGCCTTAAATACTTAAATATGCAAAAGAAGTGCTTTATACACCTTTTGGGGGGGTGTTGCTGCGGCTTGTGGGCTTCATAAAAAACTTTTGTGGCTGCTGGCAGTTTATTTAACACCAGACTTCGTCTCTCGCTCTCTTGGAAAAGATTTATGCGCATAAGTTGCTGGCTAATATTTCATAAAAAACCAAAAACAAAAAAAAAAACACAAAAAAGCGGGAGGAAAAGTCGAGATGCAGACAAAACCAACCAAAACTGAGAATACGGAACTGTTGGACCAAAAGTCTTCGAGTCTGGTAAAAGTGCTGACAACTTGCATAGAAACTTGCTGACTTACCAGACGGTGGCAGCGATAAATGGGGGGCAGTAATAAGACGGAGATGGGCCAACGGGATGTGGGATCTGCTGCTGCATTTTATGGTTAAGATGAGCTACCCGAAAAAGTTTTGCATAATGCAGTCTAATAGGTATGGTCATGATGAGCTGATGTTGCAGCCATAGGCTAGTCTGCCTGCCTGACAGGGGGATAGGAAATCAGTTGGAAAGCTGGTTGGCTGGCTGGTTAGCTGATGAGAAGGGCGAACTTGCCGTTTTTAATGCATATTCATAAAGATTAAACTGGCGTGGGGATGGCATGGGGTGGCTGGCTGACTTTGGGTTTAAAAAGTATAGCATACTTATTAGGGGCGGAAGGCATAGATCGTCTGAACACCCCAGGAAAATTCATAGAAATTCTATTTAAATAATACAGATTGTGGAAGAAATTTAAAAATATGATTCAGTTAATTAAATAAATATTTTTTTCTATTTCCAGATCATTTAAACCTCATGATGTCCAATAATTGGTGAGATTTTAAGCTCGCAACAACTGTAGTCATCTATTTAAAGCGACAACCGTTCTAAGCACTTAGCAGCCGAAAAGCCACACAACCATTGAAACCTTTAAAGATGGCCAACCCACACACTCCCAACACTCATCACAGATCGACCACAAAATGGCGACCTGCTGCCGCTTGGCTGGCCACTGCCACGCTCCTAGGCCTGTTCCTGCCTCGTCCTGTAATTGCATTTTGTCCCTCCAAGTGCCAATGCCTCGGTGGTGAGACCAACAGCCGTGCCCTCTGCGTGGACGCCGCCCTGGAAGATGTGCCCATCCAACTGAATCCGGAAACCAAATACATAAATCTCACACAGAATCGTATACGCAATCTGGAGTACTCACTGCCCTTCTACATGAAGCTGGAGGTGTTGGATCTATCACAAAATATCATCGAGACCTTGGGCTCCAAGAACTTTGAGTATCAGTCGGAGCTGCGCACCCTGAATCTCAGCAGGAACCTGGTCAGCTCACTGCACAAACACGCCTTCAAGGGCCTGACAAATTTGCAGCGCATGGATCTCAGCTACAATCGGATTGAGACCGTGCATCCAACGGCTCTAAGTGATCTTGGAGCCCTGGTTGAGCTGGATCTGACCAATAATAATATTGTGAGCCTGGAGGACAACACATTCAGGGGGCTGCAAGCACTCGACGTTTTGGTGTTTCGCAATAATCGTTTGCTGGATGTACCAGCCAGCAATCTCTGGCATTTGCACTCACTCAAGAGCCTGGATATGTCGGACAATCTGGTGGAATTCGTGAGGAACGATAGCTTTGAGGGTCTGAAAGAACTGCTGGCCCTGAGCATGCGCGGCAATGTGATATCTGAGTTGGATCTGAGTGCTTTCGAAGGGATGATATCCCTGAAACACTTGGATCTAGCGGATAATAATCTAACGGTGAGTAATTAGAGGTTCCTTGACCTTTGCCTATGTACTTTACTATCTAGATAGGGAGGAAAGTTGGCAGTTGGAGTTGACAGGCAGCAGTTAAACTATTGCTGCGGCCTTCTAGGCGCTCATACTCGTATCTCATAAATCAGACACTTTGCTTTGTTGCCTTCAGCCTGGAAATCCTGTGACCAACACTTTCGTAAAGCGGATTTCGGTGCTCTCACTCACACGCACTCGTCGGCTTGCCCTCTCCCAGATCCTGCTCTGTTGTTGTTCTGTCTGCTTGCAGCTTAAGTTCGTCCTTCCTGTTGCTGCCGTTTGCATACGCAGAATTAATAACCATAACTTGTTGTTGCTGTCCGTTCCCACACACACACACACACACAGGCACCCCCAGTCACACGCATACTTTCACACAGTCTCTACTTTTTTGAGTGTGTGTTTGTGTGTGGCGAGTCCTTTGCCATGTCCTGTGCTATTTATGCATGCAAACATGTCCGTGCTGTGCTGATTTTCCGTGTCCCTTCCACCCATCTCTCACCTCTCAGTGCTCGGCTTTCTAGTCGACTGTTAGCTTAGGCCCTCAGCAATTTCTCTGCACAATTTTCTGTTTGCTAAATGTTGCTCAAGCGTTGCCTCCTGTATCGTCCCGGCTGGACGACGCCTTGGTGCACCTCGTTGGAATTTACTGTCCTCACTGCTGACTTTAAAGCTTTAAATCTGCTTACATTTTATGCAAGTCGAGTTCCAGAGTTTGTTTAAAAATCAACGAACTTTTCCGTGTGTAAACTTTAAGGATACCAAAGGGACACTAACCAACTAAGCTAAGTTCTATAGAAGTAAATTAATTATTTAGCAAGTCTAAAATTGATCAGAAAACTAATTGATGAAACTGATTTTAATGAAACGAATGGGATAATATATTGCATAAACCCTGCTCGGGCGTCAACTATGCTTTTTTAATACTTTAAAATGCCATGTGGCTCCACTGTAAAGACTTTTTACCCAACTTTTTGTACTTTTTTTAAGCTTTGGCTTTATGAACACAGACCAGCGACTAGACCATAACCTAGACCGAGACTAGAAAACTGCAGCCAAAATGCAGTCTTCTCAATGGCAACTATGCAGATGCCAGCAACAATTTCAACCGCTATCCTTCATATCCTTGCCCATATACACAATGCATATATAAAGAGAAATATGCAGTCATGTTTAGGGCGGCCAAAGTCTATGTCTGGGTTGGGAGAGGAGAGCATTATAAAACAACAAGCTGCCGTCGTCCAATACTAAAAAGAATGCCATTTGAAAATACCAAAACATGCCAGCTAAAGGTTACCCAGATCGCACACACACACACACACACCTGCACACAGGTAGGGAACTGCTTAGAGGTTGTGCAAGGCTAGCTAGGGATACCATTGCATAGTCTCTGCTCCTCCTATGCTCCTGCCTACACCCCCGTTGGCGCTGGTGGCTCGTGTATACCTGGACCATATTTCAACTGCAAAATGCCAAAAGGTATTTTAAGTAGTTTCGAACTGATTCCAAGCGCCATAAATTCCTCGACCTCTCCACAGAGAGCTCTGTCAGTTGCCGTTGACTACGCGGCCAGACAAGAGCAGTCCGTGCACCGCCTGATGTTACAACTGCAACATGCTCCGTTATCCCATTTTAACGACCATAAATATGTATATATGAGCGTGCGTGTGGCTCTGTGTGTGTGTGTGTGTTTGTGTCTGGATTGCATTACAGTCTTTGACTAACAGCAAGGAGCTAGAAAAACAAGAAAGAAAGGTGCATTGCATTCGTCAGACTCTGGCTGCTGCTGTTGCTTTATTTCAAAAGCTTCCTTTGGCTGTTTGCATAAACCAATAGCTATAACAACAACAACAGCAGCAGCGAGGTAGCCCTTCTCAATCTGTGATTACATGGTGAAATGCATTTTCCTTGTCTTGTTTTTTGTCTTTCTCTCTCTGTTTTTATTAAGGTTTGCCAAACCTGCGCAGCTTACATACCCTGAACATGATCAAGGATATTCTTGGTTTCCTTTCACAGCGCTGCCTGAGAAGCTTTGCTCTTTGGTAGCTGTTTGCTTGTGTTGATGTTTTTGTGTTGAAATGCCGGAGGGAGAATTGGGCAGCCTTGGTCTTTGACTCTAATTAAAGGTAAACCACCTATTAGGTGGTCATATAATCAATGTCTATAAATATTTATTTTCATCTAAAATCTCTTTAAAAATTCCCCAACTGCTGCGCTGCTGCTCTTCTGGCTCGTCTGGCATATAAATTTCCTAATCTAATCCAGTTAACAATGTGAAAACTCTTTTTAGTTCTGTGTTATTTCAAATGAAATTTATTGGCCCATGAAATTTCTTTTCATTTAATTTTGATCTTTCTATTTTAGCAATTTGCCCACACAAACAATAACTAATTTGCAATGCAACAGTCTGATGCGTATGTTTCGCACAATTGAGTGCTTATTTTACTATTTTACGCAAATATATAAATCTCCGTGCCGTGCCAGACAAATATTCCTTTGTCACGACTTTTTTCCTGACATCAATACAGAATTTTACATAAATTTTATATATTTTATTACTTTTACAGAATTTTTGCATAATTTCAACTATTAAATGCGATTTGAGTGGCTGTTTGTTGTTTCAATTTTCAAGGCTTTTATTTGCTGAATTATGATTTTTGCATTTAAAAATTTATAAATATTATTGCACTCAACCAGGGACACTGGGGAGAGTTGGATTTCGGAGGAGCTTGTGAACAGAAGTTGTCGTCGGGGTGGAAATGAATTTATTAAAAAAATTCCGTAAATCTATGCAAATATATCTGTGTGTGAAGGGGAAGTTGAATATTCATAAAATTTAATCAATTTAAATGGCTGGCAGCCAACTAGAAACATTTTTCAGTATTAAAAAAATACACAAAACATATTTTTTAATGAATATAAACAA